>CABHPR010129413.1:0-16464 GCA_902168415.1 Peromyscus melanophrys | reverse complement strand
TTTTTTTTTTTTTTTTAAGATTTATTTATTTATTATGTATATAGCATGTATGTCTGCAGGCCAGAAGAGGGCACCAGATCTCATTACTGATGGTTGTGAGCCACCATGTAGTTGCTGGGAATTGAACTCAGGACCTTTGGAAGAGCAAGCAGTGCTCTTAACCTCTGAGCCATCTCTCCAGCCCCAGAGTTTGCTTTCTTTATGGCAAAAGCTAACCATTTGGGCAAAGAAACTGCCCTTGCCTCAATTGCTGACAGTATACTGTCCAAACTGGACCAGTAGAATGCACCAGCAACCACATGGTGGCTCACAACCATCTGTAATGAGATATGGTGCCCTCTTCTGGCCTGCAGGCATACATGCAGGCAGAACACTGTAAGTAGATAAATCCTTAAAAATAAAAAAATAAATTAAATTAAATATTAAGAACTCATTGACTTCTTTCCATATTTCCTTTTCCTATTAGTTACAAAACTATAAAAATAAATATATTGAATATAGGAGGGAAGTGACTAATAATAATAAGGAAAAATCATAATATGGTTTCTACTCACTTTCGTTTTTTTCTTTATAAATTCTTAAAGAAATACTTATTTGGTGTTGGCATGTGTGTGTGCCATGGCGTGCACACAGAGGTCAGAGAACACTTCAGGAGTCAGTGCACTCTTCCTTCCCTGTTGCTGAGGGTCTCTTGTTTCTGACACTGTGCTGCACACTACAGGTGACCTCCCTTGCAAGTTTCAAGCTGACTGTCCCATGTCCCCTCCCATCTTGCAGTAGCAATGGTGGGACTACAGATGCCACCCACAGCACCGAGGTTTTGAGGTGAGTTCTGGAAACTGAACTAGGGTCATCAAGGTTGTGTAGCCAGCATTTTTACCTGCTGAGCCACTTCCCTGAAATAGTATCTCTTTACATACATAGTCCAAGCCAACCTGGAATAAGGGGTGGGTTTGCACCACTACATCTAGTTTACATTTTATGGTATCCCCCCCCCCCCCTCCAAGACAGGGTTTCTCTGTGTGGTCCTGGCTGCCCTGAAACTCACTCTGTAGACCAGGCTGGCCTTGAACTCACAGATATCTGCCTGCCTCTGCTTCCCGAGGGCTGGGGTTAAAGGTGTGTGCCACCATGGCCCAGCTCTATGGTAGGTATATTTTAAACATTTCCATGGGTGAAAGCACTCGCCATGTGAGCTGAGTTCAAGCTCCAGGGCCTATGAGGTGGAAGGAGAGAAGCAATTCCCACCAGTGTTCTCTGTCCTCAACACATCTGCTGTGACATGTGCATGCCTACCCCCACATCATACACACATGTCAGTAATAAATAAAAACAGGAGCAAAGCCATTACAAAGAATCTGGTATTCCTTTTGTTAAAAATTACTATTATGAAATTTTTATTCTAGAAATAAATTAGGAATAGTAAACATTTTCTTGCTATCATTTTGTACTCCAAATTGTCAATAAATATATTGGAAAAAGAGGAAAATACAGACAACTAGCTCATGGGTAATTCTGGAGACAACTTTAACTTTTCCCCAAAAGTGGGAAACTCAATGAGGAAAATTATACAGTAAGCCTGGCGCCAACTAAAGACAGACAATACCACAACGGATGTGGGGCCGGTGTTTCATTTTGTCTCTAGGTTTGGTAGTTTGGATCTCCAAGTATTCCTCAACCATAGTTCACAGGGGGTGAGCTAATGAGCACAGCTCTAGTAATTTGTAGTTACAAGATTAATATGCATTTTATCACTTTGCAGGTGACCACAGAGCCTCGCCACATATCTTCTGTATAATCCAAAGATAAATTTAAAAACTGCAAACAGAAAAGGAACTTCTGGGTGAGATTCAGAACTAGAAGCTGCCTGCATGTGATCCCATTAAGAAGCGTCGTCTAAGACAGAATAGATGACCACAGATAAAGAAAGAAATAAAGGCAAAGCTTTGGCAATTCACAGCAAAGAAGAAAGCCTACACAGCTCAAGCTGGGAGCAGGAAGCAGAAGCCTCACCCAGAAGCAGTGTGTCAGCTCCTCTGAGTGGCCCTGGGGACTTAACTCTCAAGAGTAGCCTGTGCAATAAGCAGATTCCCAAGTAAAAAATCAAAAGAAATAACCAAACTACAAGATCTGCAAATCACAACCTAGACATACTCGCAAGTTAGAAAAGCAAGACAATACAACTCCTCCAAGAGATCACAACGCCATACCCCAAACAAACACACTGATGCAGGTAAATGCTGGAGGATTTCAAAGTTAGTAAAACTGATATATGACCTCAAAGATGGTAAGAGCAAGCATATAAATAGATAAATTCAACCCAGGACCCAGGGAGGATAGTCAGTGATACAGAGGGAAGAGTGACTGTGCAAGAAAAAGTCAGGATGAAAACTGAGATTTTTTTTTTTTGGTGGTGGTGGTGGGCGGGGAAAGAATCAGCAGAAATGAAACTGATGATGGACAGCATCATCAGTAGCCTTGGCCAAGATGGATAAAGAATTATCAGAAATGGAGGATAAGCTCTGCTACAGTCAAACATCCATACTGAAAACTAACTAATTAAATGAGCATGACCACAATGTTCCAAAACCACAGAACCAGTCATAAAAGTTTAAGAACCCACGGGGTCCTCAATAGAACTCGCAAACACTACATTTCTCATAAGGCTTTGATGTAAATTTTAATACTGCTTACCAGATGTGTGGTTTGTAACTATTTTCACTGTGATGATTGCTTCCTATTTTGCAGAAGCTTTAGTTTAATGTAGTCAACATTCCAAAAAGTCACTGTGTCAAGGAGCTTTCAACATGTTTGTGCCTAGGCCTTACATTTAGATATTTTGTACTTTGTAAATTGGCTTTTGTAAATCGTGTAAGAGTCCAAATTCATTCTTTTGCATGTGAATATCTAGTTTTCTCAGTTTTATTTACTGAACAGACTATCCATTTTCCCATACTGTCCCCTCTTAGCATCCTTGCCAAAACTTAGTTTACTATATTGTATTTGTTCAGGTTTATTTCTTGGCTATTGATGTTTTTGGACAGTATGCTGCTATTTTGATTACTACAACTCTTTAATATAACTTTAAATAAGAAAATACTTCTGGAAAAAAAATACATAGGGTAGAAGGAGGAAAAGGAAAAACTAAAACCAAAACCAAAGGGTAACTATAGCAGAAAACTCCTGAAATCTAGAGAAAGAAATGGACATCCAAACAAAAGCAGCATTTAGAGCTCCAGATGGACACCACCAGAGAAAAACTTTTCTATAGCTTATTAATAGCTAAGATGCCAAAAAGACAAAGCAAAGGAAAAAATAATCACACCAACTCTCCTAGAAATTTAAGCTTATCAGAATAACATCAGTTTCTAGCAGCATTCCTAAAACCAGGAAAGCACAAAACATACATCCAAGCTGTGAAAGTCAGCAACTGACCTTTGTGGGCAACAAGCACACACATGATGCGTATGCACATGAGTAGGTAAAACACGCATACCATGAAATAAAATAACTAAATGTAAAATAAGAAAATTAAAATTGATGGAGGAATAAGGATATATCAAAACAAGCATAAACTAAGATTTATCGTTCATGATCACTAAGCATTAAGCCTGTACTAAAGGAATACTGTACAGATAAAGAAGAAAGTCTTAACCGCAAGAGCAAACAAAAAAAAAAGAATAAATTACTTGAGAGTAACAGATGAACAAATAAAAGCTAGGAAGGACTCCATCATATCTAACAGTCAACCACTAAATCCCCTAGTACTAATACTGGAGAAAGAACAAATGACTGGATTGAATAAGATAGACTATCTGTTGTCTCTAAGAAACTCACTTAACTGGCAAAGACACTCACAGAGAATCAAAGGACGGAAGTCTCTCTATCAAACCAACAGAGGTTAGTAAGACAGTATAGTTCTGATAACTGAAAAAGTAGATTAAAATCAAATCAAATCAGAAGAGAAAAAGAAAGACAACCTATAAACAAGACGATACAACAGGGGCCGGAGAGAAGGTTCAGTGGTTAAGAGCATTTGGATCCTATGCTTGGAGGGACCCAGGTTTGATCCCCAACACAAACATGGCAGTTGACAACTATTCATAACTCTAGTTCCAGGAGATCTGATACCTTCTCTGGCTTCCATGGGCACCAGGCCCACATGTGGTGTACAGTCATACATGCAAGCAAACCCTCAAACACATAAAATAAAAGTAAGTGCATCTTAAAAAAAAAATACAACAAAAATACATATGCATAAATGTGGTGGTATTGTATTCCCCAAAATATTGTGTACCCTAATAAATTTATCTGGGGTCAGAGAACAGACAGCCACTAGATACAGAGGCTAGAAAATAGTGGCACTCACGCCCTTAATCCTAGCATTCTAGAGATAGAAATCCCTCTGGATCTCTGTGAGTTCAAGGCCACATTGGAAACAGCCAAGCATGGTGACACACGCCTTTAATCCCAGAAATCGAGCCTTTAATCCCAGGGAGTGGTGGTAGAAAGCAGAAAGGTATATAAGGCATGAGGACCAGAAACTCGAGGCATTTGGTTGGTTAAGCATTTGGCTGGTTAAGCTTTCAGGCTTCTAGCAGCAGCAGTTCAGCTGAGAGCCATTCGGATGAGGACACAGAAGCTTCCAGTCTGAGGAAACAAGACCACCTGAAGAATTGGCCAGGTGAGGAAGCTGTGGCTTGTTCTGTCTCTCTGACCATCCAGCATTTCACCCCAATACCTGGCTCAGGTTTGTTCTTATTAATAAGAACTTTTAAGACTCATGCTACACATAAAACATTGGGACTCCAAATTCAATACAGCAAATACCGACAAGCATAAAAGGTCCAAGTTCAAGGTCCCAGCACAGTGACAGTGGGTGATTACAGTCCTTCTCCAATCAATATACTCAGCTCATGTTGTGTAATTCATATGTGCAAAGAAAAGTCATAAATTATTAGTGACAACCTAATTAGTAATAAGCTGGCAATCTAATTCCCGCCTCCCCCCCCCCCCCCCATTTTCCCTGTAGAAGTTAGAACTGTAGTTATACACTGTTTTAGCCACCATGTGGGTCCTAGGAATTGAACCCAAGTCCTCTGGAAGAGCAGTCAGTGCTGTTAACCATTAAGCCATCTCTCTGGCCCCAACAAATCTAATTTTGTTTGTTTGTTTGAGACAGGGTTTCTCTGTGTCTTTGTAGCTTTGGAGCCTGTTCTGGAACTCACTTGGTAGCCCAGGCTGGCCTCGAACTCACAGAGATCTGCCTGGCTCTGCCTCCCCAGTGCTGGGATTAAAGGCGTGCGCCACCATCGCCTGGCTAACAAATCTAATTTTTAAGTGATAATATCCAGTCAGGTTTTAAAGGAGAGATTGTCCAAATTCACAATTTATAATTAGAGTATATTCCTTGAGAGAGCTTTATCTTGGTATAACCTTCTTTTGCTCACAGGTACCAAATTTGAAGTGTGATGTCTTAATAGTGAATTTGCTGGACTTTCACCTTAAGATTTTTTATTAATTAGCTCAACATGGTGGCATGAGCTTGCCCACACCTCAGCTATTCAGGAGGCTGAGGTGGATGAGTTGCTTGAAACCAAGAGTTTGAGGCTAGCCTAGGCAACAACACTATGAGAGCTTGTCTTAATAATGAGAAAAACCAGAAGGAATCTTTCATATCCATCTAGGAGAACGAAGGGGTATATCTACCCAAACATCCCTACATTTCTTCAGTGCTAATAGTAAGAGTCTGCTTTGTATCTTTCACACAACCTTTTCCATGTTTTTGGGAGAAAATGATCATTGATTTTTTTTTTCAGCACTTAGGCTGAGGAAGGAAGTTCAAGTGTAAGGCCAACCTGGACTAAGCCCAATGTCTCAAAAAACAAAAATAAGCAACTCAAATAGATGTATGTATAAATGTACACACACATTTATACCAATAATTTATGTTTTTTCATTTTCCAATCCATTACAACAATTCCTGACATTACGCTTATTTGAATTAAAAAAAAAATCATAGCTATGGGAAGTCTATAAACCCACAGCCAGATCTCACAAAACCAACATAAAATCCTTAGCTGGCAGTGATGGTCATGTCTATAATCCCAGAAACTGGGAGGCTGAAGCAGGTTCACTGGTTCCAGGTGAACTCAGGTACAGCTCCAAAAACAAGTATCCAACCAAGGACTTTATCTGCTAGGTACTGCATTCAAAGACAGAGTGACAGAGTAAGGATTCTCAAGCTCTTCACAAAAAACAAATCAGAACACAGGAAGCAAACCAAAAATCACACCAGCCTTCAGCCAGGTGTGGTGGCGTACACCTTTAATATCAGTACTCAAGAGGCAGAAGCAGGTGGATCTCTGTGAATTCAAGGCCAGCTGGGTTTACACTGTGCATTCCAGACCAGCCAGGGTCATACTGTGAGACCCTGCTTCCTCCGCTGAGAGCCCTGCCGTCTTCTGCCATACTCTAGGGAGCCTGAACCTTGACATTATCTGTAAAAAGCAAGAATCCTAATGTCTCTTCTTTTAGGACACAGCTAGTGCTTAGCATACAATGCAATTATGAAGCAAGATCCTCGAGCAGCTGATGAACTCACCTCTGTAATAAAAAAGGCAAAGGTCAGAAAGCACAAACCAGCGTTTCTTCCACAGCTTCATGCCGGTACTATCCTGCATTAAATAACAGATTTAAGATACTTTTCATATACATTTTGATATGCATGTAACATAGCCTAATTAAAAGGCCTATCAAAAAGTTCTAATCTGCTACTGGCACAGCCAGGTGACTCTAGCATGTTTCCAAAGGCCAGAAAGACTGAATGTTTCTACCACAGAGAAATGATGGACATTTGAGGATGCAGACATGCTTCCCCCTGATTTGATCACAATGCTTATATATATGAAAATATCACATGGCTCTTCATAAATAAATAAAATTTTTATATGCTGACTAAAGAAAGTTTAAAAGAAAATTTACAGGGACTTGCATTATGTTAATTAAGATGGTGGCAAGTAGACTGTTCTCTGAAGAGTGATGCCGTCATATAAAAAAGAGTAGGCTGAAGCCATCTGGAATTCACTCTTCTCAACATGTGGGCTTGTGAGGGTGAGGATAAGGGAAGCACGCGACGGTGTACAGTCTTATTTACTCTGGTACCAGATTCAATAAGTATGTTAACTGTCAACAAGAAGCAAAATACGTGCACCTAAATTATTTGAAAGGTAAGATGATTAAAATGACCGTGAGTGAAAAACCTTAATACACAAATTTAGTGAGCAAATACTCTTCCATCTACAGTTAGGTTTTACTCATCCTGCAAAAGACTGAGTCCCTTTAGCTAATGCTAAGTGACCTACTTCATAAAACTACAGCTTCAAATGAGATCACACTTTTAACAAAAATTCAGTAAACACAGGTAACCACAGATTTGAGGGACTCTAATGAGACATGCAAACATCTAGGAGATGTGTCAATGACCAGATCAGGTAAGGGTATGACTACCCAGAATAAGAGAGAGGAATGGCAGGTAACAGATTGGATGCTGGGGGTCATCCCAGTTACTGGTAGCCACTGTCTGAAACCCACAGGAAACACTTCAATACAGTAAAAATGAACCCCTCATTTCTAAAAAACCTGAGTCACCAACTTCGCAGACAGTAGCACTTTTAACCTATATGAGAATGGAGAGAAAGTACCTGCTTATACAGCCAGCCGCGCCGGACCACAGGTGCATTCGGATTCCTTTTAATTGAATTGGACCTTTTGCCAAAATTATGAACCTTTTTGGAAGCCCGTGACGTCTAGACAGGAGAAAGCAGGACAGAACATGTAGTATTAAGAATGGAAGCTTTAAGATTTTTCTCCATTTTTATTTTTTCCAGATTTCTCTGATGTTTGGAGGAAAAATTGCAATTCCAGCTTTGCTGGCTTACTTCGAGTATAAAATTATATACAAAGAAATGGATTTCTAGGCTACTACATTAATTTTCCCTTTATCTCTGCTCAGTAGGTCTTTAAAATTTTATTAATTTATATTTGTAGCTATTCTTTTTTTTGTTTTTTGTTTTGTTGTTTTTTTGAGACAGGGTTTCTCTGTGTAGCTTTGGAGTCTGTCCTGGAACTCTCACTCTGTAGCCCAGGCTGGCCTTGAACTCACAGAGATCCTCCTGCCTCTGCCTCCCAAGAGCTGGGATTAAAGGCGTGCGCCACCACCGCCGGCAAAGCTATTCTCTATGTCAATTACTGTAGCTGAAAGTTTCTCTGTCCTGCCTGGTCCCGCCAGGCCCTGCGTTCCTCTGGCCTGGCAGTCCCGCTGCTGCTTACAAAATAATCACTCAGAAGCTTATTATTACTTATAACTGCTCGGCCATTAGCACAGGCTTATTCCTGACTAGCTCTTACACTTAAATTAGTCCATAATTCTTATCTATGTTTAGTCACGTGGCTGGTACGTTTTCTCAGTTCTGTCTTGTCATCTTGCTTCCTCTGTGTCTGGTTGGCGATGCCTGGCTCAGCCTTCCTGTTTCCAGAATTCTCCTCTCTGCTTATCCCACCTATACTATACTTCCTGCCTGGCTACTGGCCAATCAGTATTTTATTTATCAACCAATCAGAGCAACACATATTCACAGCATACAGAACATTCCACAGCACCTTTCCTTTTCTGCCTAATCAAAAAGGAAGGTTTTTATCTTTAACATAGTAAAATTACATATACTAGAACAGTCATCAAGCAAGAATTACAGTTACAATATCTAGTCTATTTGTATTTGGCAAAATTAAAGAAAATATTCTATTTATCCTATATTTGTGAGTCTAAGGTTTCATATCTAATTTATCTTTTATCATAACCAAGGAAAATTATAACTATCTAGTCTTCAACTACATCGAAGTGCTGTGGATGTCATTCTGTATGTTGTGAAAATGTGTTGCTCTGATAGTTTGATAAATAAAGCTGTTTGGCCAATGGTGAGGCAGAATAAGGTTAGGTGGGACATTCTAACTAGAGAGAGAAGAGAGAAGAAAGGAAAGCAGAGGAGACGCTGCTAGCCACTGCCAGGAGAAGCAAGATGTAAAGATACTGGTAAGCCACAAGCCACGAGGCAAAGTATAGATTTATAGAAATGGGTTAATTTAAGATATAAGAGCTAGCTAGCAAGAATCCTGCCATGGCCATAGTTTAAAAATAATGTAAGCCTTTTGTGTGTTTATTTGGGTCTGAGGGGCTGCGGGAGCCAGGCAGGACCAGAGAAAACTTACAGCTACAAATTACTACCAGTATAATTAGTACCATGCAATAACAAAAATGTAATTATCATTCTCTAATTCCAATTTTAAGTCTGTTACAATGAGTAACAGCAATAGATACAAACTAATACTTATAACTAATTAACAATAAGCAGAATAACTTACTCTGCCCACAGGGCTCATGGGATGCACTGTATAGTCTGAAGCCATGTTGTAACTGGAAGCTTCATTTATCACACTTATGGGTCGCTCCTTCTTTTCTTCGGATGTCATGGCTGCAACAGTCCTGAAAAAATATCAATGCTACAGACTGCTGTCTGTGACTGCTTCACAGCAATGGCTCCCTAGGTTATAAAGGTGGCCTTCTTTTAAACAATTTATCACCACTTTAAATATAACCAACATTCTACTTCTAGCCCAACATAACTTTGTACCATAGTTAAATAAGCATTATTGCAGATATTCTTGGTCATCCAGCTGAAAAATTAAAAATCAATTACAAGGGTTTGAGCCATGTGACTGGCATGCACAAGGTCCTGGACTCAATTGTATGCAAATGCATGTGCATGTACAAACACACACTTGAGTGCACACCCACAAATTACAATGTTAATTATTCTAATGTTAGAAATAACTAATAGCTCAAAAGTTTTATGGCACATAATGGTAGGAAATGGTGGTGGTAATGTGGCAACAAACAAATAAAAATGTATTGAAAATGGCTAATTACCACAGCCCCAAACTGAAGGTGAGAAAATAGCTCAACTCAGTTGACTAGATGAAGTTTGCAGATTTCTTTAGCCTAGAATCCCGAGCTCTAGAGCTGACAGCCAGAATTTAAGTTCTCATGAAAGAGCTTCTAAAATTACATTCCTCAGGAAAAAAGTTAGATCATGTCTCTCTGCAATAGTAAACAGTTGACACTGTTATAGTTGACCACATATGTCCAGATAGAGAGAACTGTTTAACTGCATTGTATTAAACATGGGTTACAGCAATCCCATGCAACCCCACTCTGAGTACAGGCATTCCATGAAACTCTTCACTTACTGATCATTCACAACAAAGATACAATTATCCTGGGATGGCTGTCCTGTGACTGGATGCTTGCAGGTCACTTTCCTTTCATTGTGGCTGAAAAGAATAAAGAAAAAAAATGAATTATATGCGATACCTCTACAATCATAAACAATTTTCTTATATTTTAGTAGCAAAGCACCCATTTTAAAACTCTGACATTAAAGTCACTGGACAAATACACCTCTCCTCAGCTTACTTTGGGTGTGCTGTGTGAATGCAGCTCACAGTTACAGTACCATGAAGTCTATACCTTCATTTGGTCTAAGACTTCAGCCCAATTTCCTCAATAATTCATAAACAAAGTCCAATCGACCAGGCCAGTTACCACTATATGTTTTATTTCACAGGTGAGCCACAAGAAAAAGAATGAGCGTCTACCAGTCTCCTTTAATTAGGGCCCAACTTTGGCACATTTCAGAGACAAAAACCACAGGGTCATCAGCACACTAAATTCCCATAAAACTAAAAACAAAGAGATATATTTAAATCAATTTAGCTTCACATGTATATATTACATTCTGGTCAGATTCACCAGCCCCACCCTCTCTTATCCTGTCCTCTGTTAACATAGAGAATTCTTTAATAGATGCCCACTTGGCCTCGAGCACCGTCTTTGGTACAAAGGAGCGGTAACTGACTACAATCACAGAGAGGCAGAGAAGACAATGGTTCTAGCCCCTCCTCAGTTCTACCAAATGTGTCTCCTGCTTCTCTGCAGACCACACATTCACACTGCATTTGCCATTCTTTCCCATAGTCACCAGGTTTGTTCTGGTCTTCACTTTATTTCCAAAGGCTCAAAATCAGACCAAGAATATCCTTGGTTCTGTTGCAATGTGTGTTTGGAATGTCTTCTAAGGAGGTTTATACATTAGAGAACGAACTGAGCACAGCACAGATCTTGTGTTTGCTTAGCAGAAAACTGCATCTAGAAGACACAGCCCCCAAAACTGATAAGACATATACCTGTACACATCTCCAATACCCACCAGTTGCTTTTACTTCATTGAGTATTTATGAAACACACTATACCTAATAATACAACTTCATATTCCATTCCAGACAATTGCCCTAACACTTGCCAGTAACTTATATGCTGAAGCCCTTCCAACAATGCCCACTTCCTCAAGCAAACTATATTCCCTTTCAAAGGCAAAAATCACATCACTGCACCCTCTGCATTTACTAATGTGTAACACTGTAGTGTCAGCTCCATGAGGTTTCACCTTTATTCCTGTGTCACTAAGGAAATTTTTATTTGCTTCTAACCCATTTTCTTCACAACCTCTGAACTCTGGGCTTTGTCACTGCCTGATTTTGTGTGTGTGTGTGTGTGTGTGTGTGTGTGATGCTGTGCATGGCCATGTGTATGGTATACATATAGCATCTTGCTCTACTATGTTGAGACATGTTCTTTCTGAACCAGAAGCTTGCTTTTAGGCTAGTCTGGCTGCTCTGCAAACTCTTGGAATCTGTCTTTCTCTGCCTCCCAAAGTTGGGGTTATCAGCATGCTCAGCCATACCCAGCACTTGTGTGTATGCTGTGGGAACTCGGGTCCTCATGTACACAGAACCAATGCTCTTAGCACCCAGCCATTTTCTCAGGCTCAGTACATTTAAATTCTAGGCTGCTGCTGAAGTTGAATAGTAGAACATGTTTAGCCTGCTCGAGGCTGTGGGCTTGATGCTGAGGTTCCACTCAAAAACAAAACAAAACAGAACTTGTCAAGAGATCTGATACTCTCCATGAATGGAAAGGGAAAGTGGAAAAGATACATTTTTGTATGTTTTTTAAAATATAAATTTGTGTTTCTAAGAGAAGTCTTACAAAAGGGGATAAAATTCAGGTCTTGACTCACAGTTGAAAAAGAGGGGCATAGAAAGCTTCTGTGACAACCCTACCCCCATCTTACCCCCACACCCCCAAAAAAGTAACAGCCTAGACAGAAAGCCATCAAAAAGAACTCTTAAAAATTGTGATAACGAGGCCGGGCAGTGGTGGCGCACGCCTTTAATCCCAGCACTTGGGAGGCAGAGGCAGGCGGATCTTTGTGAGTTCAAGGCCAGCCTGGTCTACAGAGTGAGATCCAGGAAAGGCGCAAAGCTACACAGAGAAACCCTGTCTCGAAAAACAAAAAACAAAAAACAAACAAAAAAAAAATTGTGATAAGGATGCTAAAGTAGAGCTCTCCACAACTGATGGCTTCTGATGGGGAAGGACTCAGTTCTTTTTAATGGCTGGCCATTGGGAGTTTGACCATGCTCCAGTGAGTACATGGACTCTCCCTTTCTCTTTTTTTGAGGGG
Organism: Peromyscus melanophrys; assembly: GCA_902168415.1. Classification (NCBI taxonomy): domain Eukaryota; kingdom Metazoa; phylum Chordata; class Mammalia; order Rodentia; family Cricetidae; genus Peromyscus; species Peromyscus melanophrys. The sequence goes on along the minus strand of CABHPR010129413.1, from coordinate 3,823 downwards.
GGAAGGCCATAAGGGTGAGGAGGGGCAGGTCTGGGAGGACTGGGAGGTGGATGTGATGGGGTGCATGATGTGAAATTCCCAAACAATCAATAAAAATATTATGTAAAAAAAAATTCCAGGGGGCTGGAGAGATGGCTCAGGGGTTAAGAGCACTGGCTGCTCTTCCAGAGGTCCTGAGTTCAATACCCAGCAACTACATGATGGCTCACAACCATCTGTAATGAGATCTGGTGCCCTCTTCTGGTGTACAGGCATACTATATATGTGATAAATAAATAAATCTTAAAAAAAAATTCCAGTCTTGAAACAAAACATACCTATATAGTCAGGGAACTAATGAGTTCCCTGTCTTGAATTCACTGCAGCAAGGGAGGAAAGCCACACTTAAAGATGTTGATGGCAGGTGCTTTCTACTGTCCTGTATTTCCCTCTAGAACATCTCTATTTGTAGAACAAGATGGGGGGTGGGGTGGTGCAGGAGAGCGGTCCACATTAAAGTACCCCTAACAGGTCCCAGTGCTGAGGGAGGGAACCTGCCTTGCACCACCACAGGCAGCCCTTGACACTGAGCTCCGCGGAATGGGAAGCATTTCTTCACTATCCTGCATTGTTCTAGACACAACAGAATGACACGGACATTCCTACGAAAACAGTACACACCCGCATGATAAATAGAACATAAAAACCACATATTTCAAATATAAACTCTAATAAAATTATGTGATGAGATAGAGTTTTTCTGCTAATAACTTCATGTTGAATTTCTAATCCCCCCGCCCCCCAGGGTTTCTCTGTGTAACTGTCTTGGCTGTCCTGGAACTTACTCTGTTTATCATATTGGCCTTGAACTCACAGGGATCTGCCTGCCTCTGCCTCCCAAGTGCTGGGATTAAAAGGCGTGTGCCACCACAGCTGACAAATTTCTAGTTTCTAAAATGATACAAGCCAGAATAACTGAAGGAACAGTCTCATCCTTTAGACCACTAATAAATGAAAAACATTGTTATAAATCCTGCTATCCAGTGAGGCCCACACAGTACAGTTCTTTAGGGTACAGAAGCCAATAAAGAGAAGCAGATATAAATGCTATACAACTTAGTACATAATGATGTCTTTGAATCAAGTAGGGGCAAGAGCTATTTCCCAAATTTAAAGACAAAATTTTATGGGATGGGTGTCTAAGTGGTAGGTAGAGTGCTTGTCTAGCCTGCGTGAGGTCCCTAGGTCCAATCCCCAGGCCTTCATCTTTATTGTTTGCCTTGTCCTTTTCACGTGGGTACCCCACTAGGCCCAAACTAGCCACAGTGTCCCTGTCTCATGCATACAAACTATAAAAGTTCGGAGTGCAGTTTTCTTGGCATTCACTTTTCAGGTTGGCCAATGCTCCGTGACCTTTCTTCCCTAGTGTCCTACCAGTCAAACAGACCAAAGTCCATACCTAACTCAGCCGCAGCAGAAGTAACGGCACTATCACAAGCCTACACAATCCAAGCCTCATGGCTAATCAGTAACCCATATGGAGGAAAATAAATCAATAAGACTACACGATAGTATCTAGGAAGAAGAAGCATAAAGCCTTTCTCAGACACATTAGATTTCCATGTGGGGTAAAGAAAACCCGTGATAGCAGATTATAAACACTGGGTAGTCTACAAGAGAAAAGAAGGCAGTTTGGCCAGTTTCTTAAGTTTTGGGAAGATCAAGAAGATGATTTAATCAGAATATAAGATTTCCTGAGGTTTTTCCTCATAGTCTCAAAAATATTCTAATATTTTAGCCAATAACTATATTCTGGCTACTTTTAATACTATAACTGCTTGCTGTAGAAACATTTGCTTTTGTTGTATAAAGAAAAAAAGATTTATTTCATAGTGTGTTAGTCTGATTTCCGTGGCTATAACAAACTGAGATTGTTAATTAATTAAGAGAAAGGGCTTAGTCTTGCTCATAATTTTGGTGATCAGCTAATTAACAGATTGGTTCCAATGCTTAGAGCCTTTGAGGCAGGACACTCATGGTGAGAACACTGTTGAACAGCTCTATTCCCCTTGCTGCAAGGGCCCAGTAGGGTCCCTTTGTGGGAGCATGCTCTAATGACCTAAGGACCTCCTGAAAGGTTCTACCTCTCAAAAGTTCCACTGCCTCCCAGTAGTGCCATTCTAGGGACCAAGCCTAAATGGGCCTCTGAGGGACATTCAGCATCCAAACTATAGCATGTGGCTAACTTCAGTGACTAAAGCAAATATTGAAACCACTACTAATATATTGCCAATAACAGCTAATGTGAGTCTCTGGAATGATAGACTGTAAGCTTATTAGGTGATGTTTTATGTAACTGGCAACAAAGCTGGAAATACCCACTATGCAATAAAAGTATATGTTTTAGAAAACTGCCCAAAAGATCTTGTTTGTCTCAAGTTCAGACGTGAGTCCACATGACCTATGAATCGTCTCAAAGGAAAGAAAGAGGATTTGATTTAGTGCAAGCAAAACAGGACTGCACAGTGAGGCTTGGCAGCTGCAGCCTGCGAACTCTTTTGGCAGCCCACTAACAAAGCCAGCATCGTGCCTTGCACCAAGGGCCCAACCCACAAGTCACCACATAACTGCAACTGTGTGAGCAGGAGGCAGAAGGCCTGTGGGAACCATGGAAGCTGCTGTGTTTCTCTCAGGTAGTCAGAAACCTGAAGCCAGCAGCTCAGATGTGTGCTTGCAACTCATTTTGTGCACACGTCTACTCAACTGAAGAGTACCAGCGCTCATATTTTTTCCAAGTTTAGTTGATAGCTGGAGGCTGTAACACAAGACACCACAAAGCAGCTACATTCTCCAGCTTGCTCCGAAGTTGGAGAGATTTTCATCAGTAGAAGTCATTCAGTAACCGCCATCACTGATACTCAATCAAATGTGACTAGCTTTAAAAACATGCCTGTAGCAGCCAGTTAGTTATTAAATTGACGAATTCTACACTGGCTCAAAATAATGTTTATATTATTATTAATGTTTATATTATATATCCACTAATGCTTTATATAGTAAGCTATTTATTTTCATTTTAATAAACAGGAGGAAAATATTATTTTGAAATCTGGCTGCCACAATGACTATTTTACCAACTTATTTACAAACTAAAAATATGCTGGCATAGGAAACTGGGCCTACAATTAAACTCAATATTTTAGGAACAAAACAGAAAAAAAAACTAGAAGCACCCTGACTTTCTTGAGAAATCTAATTCTTAGGTCTTGGTTATGTGGGAAAGCAACCACATGGTTAGCAATGGGAAAGATGTAATTGTTTAAAAACACAAGAAGTATACGTTTCCTGTCCCCACATTCAGTTCCAAATGCCACTTGCTTTTAACTCAGCTCTAAATGCTTCCAGACATGCTGCTAACCCTCAGGGACTCTGCTAACCCTCAGGGACTCAGTTTACCTGCCATGCAGATTAACCCTTTGTTTGCCACCCTCCTCTCCACATTCAGAAAACAGATCGTCTCTGCTGTCTTGGGAGAAGAGAGGAAGAGCCTGCGTGTGAAGATTCATTTTGCTCCTTATCCACAGAACACAGAGCTGTCCCTGGTGACGGCTCTCATGGTGACAGCACTGTGCAGACAACCCAGCTGTCTGCTGTACGAGGGACCTCCCTTGACAGTCCTCACAGAGTCCCTCTTGTGAGTGGGATCATTAGTTACACTGCATAGGTCGATCCACTGGCCACATCTACCAAACAGCCAGAACAGGGAGAAGAGGCACCCCCAGGGCTAGACTGCCTCCTTCAGATGGCCACACTCCTTTCTGCAGCCCCTGCCCTGACTTACCAT
>CABHPR010129412.1:0-22154 GCA_902168415.1 Peromyscus melanophrys | reverse complement strand
TGTGTGTGTGTGTGTGTGTGTGTGTGTGTGTGTGTGTGTGTGTGTGTATCTTCCTGTTTGTGGATCAGATATAAGCTCTCAGCTACTGCTCCAGTGCCATGCCTGCCTGCCGCCATGCTACCCCACCCTGACGTCAGGTCATGGACTCCACCCTCTGAAACTGTAAGCAAGCCCCCAATGCAATACTTTCTTTTATAAGTTGCTTTGGTCATGGTGTCTCTCACACCAATAAAACAGTAACTAAGACACCAGGTATGGTGGTATACACTGTAATCCCAGCCATTGAGAGGAGGGGTCAAGAAGATTCAAAGTTCAAGCTTGTCCTTGGCTACACAGCTGGTTCAAGGAGGCATGAGGCCCAGATAGGACAAGACAGAAAAAGGGAGAGGAAGGAGTGGGGGGCATGAAAACAAAATAAGAAGAGTTAACCCAAAAGAGCCCCCTGCAGGCAACAGCCAACATGTGAACAACATTCGTTCTATTGTTTGAAACAGACCGGCTGTACCCATCTGAGCTATTTGACCTGCCGTCTTCTGAAGTTGCAAAGTCAAACGTGCATTTCAAAACAAATGCAAACAGCCTGAGGATCGATCTTCCACTGTTTGGGATTCTACACCACCCTGCAGCACACTTTCATTACTGTGGGGAGTCACAGCATCTGCCAAGGTTAAAAAAAAAAAATCATCATGCAAAGAACAAATATCTGACCAAATAAGTTAGCTGTGATCAAGTTACCAGGACCTGGTGCTTACCACCACAGCAGCAGCAGCTGGGTGTTCACAAACCAACCAGCACACCCAGCCTTCAGAAACAAAAGAGCCTCCAGGGCAGACTGTGTAGAGGAAATGGGGCACCAAGAGCCTCTAGAAATGGCATTATCCCACTAAAGGCCTGTGTAGGAGCAGTGTTCTCTGCTCAGGGTCTAAACTTGGCAGGAATAAGCATAAACCGAAATGTAACTTCCAAGTCCAAGAACACACTCTCTGCACACGCAGACTGCTGGGCCATTTTGCTTCCTTGTGCATAAAGTAAATGTGCAATTTGCTTGAAAGTAAATAAGCATCTTCCAATTTCTATAGAATTGGTCCCTAAATGTACTCATGGAGAGAAGATGCAGAGATGGGGGTACAGAGAAAAGCAACAGGAGTCCCCAAGACGAATTAGAGACCTGGGCAGATGGGACACAGGGGAATGGCAGTGACCTCGGGTGACAGAGCATGGTGACCAGACGGTGCTTTCCCACTCCACAGACAGCCTCGGTTAGCTCAGCTGTTTTTGTTTAGCGTGGGCAGATTCTCTTTTCCTTCTGTAGAGAAGAGGGAGACTTGGTGCCCACTGGACAGTCTCCTTCAACTGTTCAGCTCTGAGCATTTGCCTCCCCATGAAAGCTGTTTGCTATCACAGCATGTGACCGGACCCGGAATTGATAAAGATGCCCGTGAGCTAAGTGAGGAGGAAGACACAGCAGCTAGAACGCTAGTGGGAACAATGTTCAAACCCAAGTTCAGCACAGTGACAAAGCATTGCTCTTCATCACTTCTCAACGCAGAGAAGATGATAACTTCTGAGTTTTACAAACATATTCTCTCTTCCACAGGAAGAGTTTCGGGTATTTGCTTGACCCCTGGCAGTTTTAGAAAACATATACAAGCACATGTGCTGAAGAAAAGAAAGCCATACAAGCCTCACACTAGAAGGAGAATACTCTGGAAAAGATCCTGGGTGTGCATTCTTAATATTTGAGACCAATACTTGGTCATCCGTGGAAAACATCCCCAAGCCTGAATTACCACAGGGGAAAAATGCCTACGTAAGGATCTCTTTGTCAACACACGCTCAGCCCAGTTTGAAAGCTTAAGTGTGTAAATACACACATTTCCTGCGTATGGCTGCAGAAAGCAAGCCACGATGGGAAAGTGACTCCATTTCATCCCACATGTACTCACGTTTGCTGAGCAAACCCAAGAGCAGCGATAACACACAATTACGTTACTGCACCCAAATGCACCGTTCCTCATCAGTCACCTTCTGCTGGTAATCCAGAAACAAAACCACACAGAAGTGCAGAGCCATTTTCTAAGTACTATCCTTCTGTGAAAATGCTTTTTCCCTTCTTTCCTTGGCTTTTTGTGAACAGAAGATATAAAATGGGCCTTTGAGAATCCCAGGAAATACCTCTGCTTTATACTCAAATAGCCCATAAAATGCACAGAGAGCCATGGATATAATTTTTAATACCCAAATTGAATTCCAGCCCTTAACAGCTATGGTGCTATTGACTGGTTGACTGGACTAGTTATCTCACACAAGTACCTGGGGCAAGTTGTAGCCTGAAGCCCCGTGCAGGCCACAGCCTTTGCTTTCCTTTGAGACCACAGGTGCTTTGGGACTGACCAGTGGCCATTCACATCATCCCTCTCCGGCGTCAGTGAGTAAGATTTGGGTGGATGACTGAATGATCAGTTTGGAAAAATGGCAAAATCCCAGACACATGTAAATTGTGGTGAGCACAAACTGAGTGCGGATCTAACAAAGCCATGTGCTGCCAGCCATGCCTGGATCTTCCAGCATGCAGACTGTTCTTCGGAGAGTCTATTTTATTGCTGCCTCTGTTACGCACTGCCCTGCACCTGAATTTACAACCTCTTCCCAGGTCCCTCTGCAAATGCCCACCCCCTCTTGCCCCACGCCGTCTCCCTCCCCCATCCCCAGGGTAGACGTGGCCCCTTCCCACAGTCACAGAGGGCAGGGACACCAGGCAGCTGATGGTGGCTTCTTTTTCGTCTCTCTCCCTCTACCTCTCGGAGGAGGCTGGTACCTAACAAGCACTTGGTGAACTTGTATGAGGACCGTCTGTGTCCTTCAGGCCACTTTCTCCGCAGAGGTGGGTGACTGTGTTGGCTCTGCGACCTCTCAGCCTGGCGACACAGAGCAAGCAAGGAGCAGCTGTGCACCGCCCCCTGAGTTTCTGTCACTTTGCCTCTTCCTTGGCAAGAACAGACTTGCTCCTCTCGAGGAAGATTGCCAAGGCCTCTCAAAACACTGTTCTCAGACACAAAACCTTGAAGAGACCTGCAAATGCCTATTGTGGATTTCAATGACACTGAAAAGGCCTGCCATTCAAGCCCGATAAATACTCTCAAGATACCAAAGAACCCTAGACCTCAAGGACCTTGCTCACATGGAGAGCTGACAGGCATTTCATGAGGTCAGCAAATGAGGCACCATCTTCCACACCTACACAAAATCTCCCAGGCTCCTGGAGAGGTGCCTCTCCAGAGAACCTGTGTGCTACTCTGTGCAGACAATTCAGTGCTGAGGCAGCAGAATCCAGGAACGGCCAGCAAGCCCATTATGATTAACCATGTACACAGTGCAGCTTGACACAGTGGGGCTAGGTAGCAGGCACCTACAGGCTGAAGGAGAGCCTGGTAAGATAAAGCTACAGGGCTTTTAAATTTTACTGTGAAATCTTCCCTTTATACCTAATCGTAAAGATTCTTAAAATTAAGAAAAGATATCCCTTTGCTTATTAGCAAAACAAAAGATGTGGCTTTCACAGCTCTGTTTTCTTAGGAAACACAATGAATAATCACACCAAGACATTCCCAACACTCCCAGGGAAACATTGTTGCCATTTAAATTTTCCAGGGGACAATTCAGGGAGAGTGGTTTGTGTTAGGCTATATTACATGCTCATTTAAAAAAATAATAATAACTCCAAATTTGACAGGTTGCTCTGCCTTTAAAGTAAAATATTGCGAGAGTTCATCAAAAGCCACAGAGAGAAGACAGGGTCTTTTCACAGAGGGGCACTCTTCCCAGAGATGCCCGTCGCTCTCTGCTTATGTGCAGGTCTCAGATCTCAATCATCTCTTTCAGGCATCATGAGCATCCCGGGTTCCTGGGGCACGTTATTGCCACAGCTCTGTTCTCTTCCCTGCCACTCACTGCCAAGAGGTTGGGAACAAAAGCCTGCTGCTTTACTCTCAATTTGTTACACTAAAAATGCAAAATTAAAGAAAAAGGAGGAAAGTTTAATATTGCCAGAGAATGTGATTGATAACATTGTGTCATGTTACGATTTTTAATATTATAAACTGAGTTTTATATGGCTGTCTTCTAATAGTGACATATTTAACATTTTAAGACTGGATATAATAATTTTATGGGGTAAAATGGATATTATTAGATGATTATACTGTAGTACTTTGTCAAATTCTTGTATATTAAATACAAAAGAACTACAATAAAAATAAGAGAGAATTCTGCCCTCCACTGAGTTTAAGAATACAACCTGCTGCTGACCTCCCCTGTGCTCAGCTACCCCTGCCCCAACTCAGAGAGCTGAATGATGGCTTTCCTATGGGACATGGTAACATGGACATCTCATCTCCCTCAGTATGTAAGGTCCTGTGTTGCTGGCTCTCGTGGCTGTGTCTGAACTCCATTCCCGGCAATGACTCCCCACCAAATCTGCTTCGTTTCCTTGAATGCATCTCTGGAGCAAACCTGAATCACATTCTTGAAGGACAACTGCCCAGTGGCCAGACAAATAGGGGCTGAGGAGCTAGGGGAATCGGACCACAGGACTCTGTGCTTCTAAAAGCTTGAGCAGCACCGCTGAAACACTGAAAAAAAATTATCACAAGGCAGTTTTACCTTTTGTAGAACCTCTTTTAGGTGGTCAAAGGTCACGTATTTCTTGAGACGTGGAGGCCTAATCTGTTCCCAAGACAAGGCAGACATTCAAGCTTTGCACTCCCTTAGCAGAAAGGACAGCTGGGGAGACTGTCATGCCACTACCACAGCGAGGAAAGGAGGATCTGGGGAGCCTCTAGTGTGTGGAATCAAGCACCCAGAGCAATCGACGTCACGACAGGAAGCAGCAGAACTAGCCAGCCCCACTTCCAACTGCCATCAATAAGCAGACATCATTGCTCACTGCCCCTTCTGTGTACGCAGGGGAGAACCGAGCTGTCCAATCACATCTGCGCTCATCCTCGTAGTACAGTGAGTGTGTGCCCCACTGTGTCCACGTGCAGATTCACAAGCCAGCTTTCCTGTCCCATCCCCTCTGCACACAAACTCCTGAGTCACAGTTGTCCTTGAGCAGAAAGTACACGGCGTTCAGGGCTTCATTCTACTCTGTGCCTGAGGGCCAGAGGTATCCCTCCCTTTCCCTCCTGAGTCCTTTTGTGTAACAAAGTGCTTTCCAGAGAGGAAAAGGACGTTCACGAAGACACCAGTGTCACAGGTGCACATCTAAGTCCAGGGGGCGCCCACTGAGATTTCCACATTCTTGTGTCCAGCCAAGGCCAACAGACTGCGCCAGGCATACACAGTCTGTAGCAGAAGAGAGACTGTTTATTGAAAACAAGAGAGATGCTCCTGAACTTGGGAGTGGCTAGTGAATAAATGTGAGAGAAATGTGAGAGGGTCAAAGTGCCAGACCACACGTCCCAAGACCCTTCCTAGGCCATTTACAGGGCACCCACCTTCCATCCCATGTGTTAAGCAGGCTTTTTTTTCCCACGTCAACTCCATGTAGTTCAAATGGAGAAGGGTTTTCACACACCTCTGTGTGTGTGTGTGTGTGTGTGTGTGTGTGTGTGTGTGTGTGTGTGGTGTATGTCATGTCCCCCTGTCCATCCATATAGCCCTACTCCCTGTCACACTAGGAATCAAAACAGAGAATGGGCCAGCGTCGTCCACCTTGGTTGTACGTGCTCTGGCAGAGCGTCTGGGTCAGGGGGGCTGAGAAGAATGAGCTTCAACAGGAAGACAATGCACATTCCAGAGCACTTGGCTTCCTTTGACCAAGACTACTGGGAAATTCTTTTAACTCACCGTCTTCATCAAGGTGAGAATACATGGAGAAAGGCCTTTAAATGACTCTCCTAAGTCCACTGTTTGCAAAAGCAGACTACCATAATCACTGTGGATTTACAGACACCTATTTCTGCCTAGAGGGACGGTAAGGACCCGAGATTCAGCTTCACTTTCAAACAGCAAACACAATCTCAAGCTGGACGTCTGAGTCCTCCCTGCCCCGCCCTGTTTTTTCTATTCTCAAACAAAATACCCTGTTTCTACATTGGTATTCCTATAGATGCACGTATAGGTTTAGGTATCATTAGAAATGCTGGCGCAGGGAAGGGTTCACCTACAGGTTGTATTAGAAGTGTATAGATGTAGATTATCTGTTTAACTTCCATTGCAGCTCACAATTCAAATGCCTGTACCACAACAGCTAACCAAGTTTAGACCAAATAAGAGTCCCAGAGCACCTGGGTTGTCGTCTACACCCTTAATCCCAGCAAGAGGCGGGTCTCTGTGGTTTGAGACCTGTCTGGTCTAACAGAGTGAGTTGTAAGGCAGTCAGGGCTACTGGAGAGATGGACCATCAGTTAAGAGCACTGGCTGCTCTTCCAGCGGACCCAGGATCAATTCCCAGCACCCACATGGTGGCTCCCGACCATCTGTAACTCTAGTTCCAGAGACTCTGATGAGCTTCTGGACTTGCAAGGCACCAGGCGTGCACTTGGTGCAGGCATACCACCACCAAAACATCAATCCCCATAAAATAATTGAAAAAGTTTAAGAAATCCTAGAGCAAAATATTATCCTATAAAAATGCCTGCCATGGTACTCCTGACAGTACCCCAGAGCCCTGTCTGCTCTACATTTCCTGAAGTGTCTGACAGGTGTCTAGTCCCGGTGACAGGAACATCCATATGGATGGTCTGTCCCATTCACTGGGAACAACAGCAGGCCCTGACTCCATTCTAACTCACAAAAGAAGCAACGCAAACCAAGGTTGACTTTATGTGGCAAAATCCTTGTGATGCACATTTTAGGCCCAAATGATAGATTTGGGGCCTAAATCATATGATTTGTTATTTCAATAATGCCAGTTCTCTGGTACAAAATGGTTTTGGAAATAAGGTTTCATCCATACACCACAGATGGAGTCATGGCTACCTTGTGGGCAGGGTCAGGATCTCTCACAGGCCCAAGACTAGACTGGAAGATTGGTCATGGTCATCTGCTTTCAGAGGGACAGTGGCTTCAAAATCATTCCATCCAGATGGGCATTTTACTAGGTAGCCAGAGGGGCACACTGAGGGTGACAGCCTCCAGCAGGTGGGAACAGGAGCCTGCAGCAGAGGCAATCTGTGGACTTGTGCCTAGAAGGAAAACTCAGCAGTGTGGAGTCTGAAAAAAGCTGTGTGTCAAGGCATTGTGGGCAGGTCAGTAATCCCAGCTCCGGGGAGGCTGCTGCAGAAGGAAGCCAAGTTCCAGGCCAGCCTGGACTGCAGAGAAAGATTCCACCTCAAAAGGAAGAAAGAGAGGAAGGGGTGGGGGAAATAAAGTCAAAGGAAAGAGAAAACTGAAGAGAGAAAAGAAGAGAGATGAAGGGGAAAGAGAAATGAAGGGGGAAAGGGAGAGAAGAGGAGGGGAGGGGAGAGAAGAGGAGGGGAGGAGAGAGACAGTCAGACTTGGAAGCCACAATCCCCAAATTCAAATCCCCGTTCTTCCATTTCTTAATTGTGCAACCTCCAGTAAGTTAATTACAAAGTACTCTGTCTTAGTTACTTTTCTCACTGCTGTCACAAAAGTATCTAACAAAAGCAACTTCAGGAAGAAGGGAGGGCAGGGTTCCTTGGGCTCACAGTTCAAGGTACAGGCCATCAGGGCAGGGACATCTCGGCAGCAAGCGCTTGAGACAACAGGTCACACTGTGTCCGTCTGCAGTCAAGAAGAAAACAATGACTGCTTGAACTAAGCTTGTGTTCTCTTTCCGATTCAGCCCGTGGGTCCAGTCCTGTGGAACAGTACCACCCACTTTTAGGGTAGCTGTTCCCACCTCAGTTAGACCAGTCAAGATAACTCCTCACAGGTACGCTAGAGGTTTGTCTCCTCGTGGCTCCCTGTCAAGCTGATAACCAACAGTAACTGTCACACTCTCAGTCCAGAACAACAACAGCAGCATGTCTGTCTGAGCCTCCACAGCCCAGGCAATGACATCTGGAAAAGGTCATCAGTAGATGTAAATACATTGTACTCAAAGAGAACAACAATGTCATTTAAAGCAAAACTCCATGAAAATGCCAAGAAACACAAGGCAAAGTGGGAAACTTTGAAACTGGTAGGAGATTTAAAAAAACTCTTGGAATAGGTTTCATAGTTGAGTGCACCCTTATTAATGTTATTATTTATAACACTTGTATAGTGAGTAAGACATTTTGCCAGGCACAGACAATAATATGGTCACTATTTTTACTTAACAACCAGGAAAACATAAACAAGTCTCCAAGGGCTCTGACAAAGATGCTTCATTTTGTTTTAAAGAAAACAAATTCATATTAATATTGTTCTTGCTCCATGCTATTTGTGTTGGTGGAGTATGTTATCACACACACAGTCTCCCAAACCTGAGAAAATATTCAGAAGAAAGAGAAGGGACTTGACATTGGCAACAACTTATCCTATAACCTTAAAGAAAGAAGAAAGATTCCAACCAAAGTTAAAATGGCAATTTTGATAAAAATTCGGAAGGCACCAGAAATGTCAAGAAATACAGAAAGTAATACATAATCTGCAAGAAATCGCTAGAATTATCATGTGGTGATTTGAATAAGAATGTCCCCCCATAGGTTCATATATTTGAATGTTTAAGGAGTGGCACTCTGAAAGGATCTGGAGGTGTGGCCCTGTTGGAGGAACTGTGTCATTGGGGGTGGCTTTGAGGTTTCCAAAGCTCATGTCAGGTCCAAGGTCCCTCTCTTTCTGCTGCCTGTGGATTTGGATGTAGAACTCTCAGCTCCTTCTCCAGTACCACATCTGCCTGCACGCTGCCATGCTCCCACCATGATGATAATGGACTAGCCCTCCGAAACTGTAAGCCAGCCCCATTTCAATGTTTTCATTTATAAACATTGCCATGGTCACAGTGTCTCTTCACAGCAATAGAACAACACTGACTAAGACATTCCAGTAGGAATATACTTGCAATATAAATCCAAGTTCAGGGGTAGAAGAGATACAAGTTCAAAAGCATGTCCAGTCATTAGTGCTCTCAGCAAATGACAGGAGGGTGTGGCCTTTTCCAACTGTCCTCAGTGTCCAAACTCAAGGAGGGGCAGGCTCTAAAGGGAGACATGGCCATCTTACCTCACTTCCTGACCAATGGATGCCACAAATATAGCCATCCTCAGGTGACAGTGTTTACTTTGTTCAGACTGTCAAAAACTCTGAAGCAACCACTTTGAAGTCACACCACCACCAAGTTAATTGCAGGGACTACTTTATATTAGGATATGCTTGTGACACAGTACAACGGCAGCATATGAACCTGTCAAAACAAATAATCCCCTAAAATATATACACAATGAAATCTACTACATAAAGAGCTAAACAAATTATGGGATAGAAGCAAATGTCTACTACATCAGCTGAACTAATACCTGAAGAAAAACCCAGGAAGCCTTCTAGAATTAACTGGGAACTATTGGGCACCAAGAGAAAGCCATGTTATGACGGAAGGGTATCAACGGTGTGGTCACAGATCCAGGGCATAGCACCGTGTGAAAATATGACCTGTGCTGCACCTGGAGGCCTGATCTCTGAGAGAAGACTGAGCAGCCTGTTACTGTGTCTGCTCAGTCCTCTCAATGGCCACCAACATGCAGAGTCTTGGATAGCATCCAAATGCTTCTCCCTCATTTCTAACCAGAGATGAGGGGCTTGGTACTAATCCAGTATGGCAACTGATCCACAGCTGAGGTGGCTGATTGGCATTAAAGAGATAGCTCTGGTAAGGAGACAGACAGCTTAAAAGAACATGGTTGGAAGTATGCAGGGAAACACTGAGCATGGACATGGAGTGGTTTTGAACCCTTAAAAACATACCAGCTTTTTGGGTGTCACATGACAATCAGTGACCAATGCTCTGGAAGGGCATTGCTGTGTGACAGTACTTTTCCTTGGAACATACAACACACACCTCAGATAGGGAGCTCACAACAGAACAAAGTATGGCCACCACTGAAGTCCAACTTGGTGAACCACTGAGTTTTTGGGGGGTAACTTACTGGAATAGGGGTTACTTACAGGAGCAGAAATGACTCAGAGACAGCTGGATCATCAAAACCCAACAGCTCACGAAAGCTGCGAACCTAGAGCACGCTGCACCGCCTCCGCAGCTCAGCGGGCTGGAGAGTGCCCTTCCCAGGTGCCTCAGTCAAAGCCTCTTCTAGGCAGCTCAGCCGGTTCCTGCTTCTTCTTTCTGGCAGCTGACTTAGTCACAGGGACTTCTCTGCAGCTTGTCTTGTCTGAGAGGGACTTTCAGCAGTCTTTTCTGTTTGTATAGCATTGGCAGAGGGAGGGTGTGCGGACCAGTCTCACGTCAACGTGACACAAGCTAGTTATCTGAAAGGAGGGAGCCTCAGCTGAGGAAATGCCTCCATGAGATCCAGCTGTAAGGCGTTTTCTTAAATAGGGATTGATAAGGGAGGGCCCAGAGCATGGTGGGTGGTGCCATCCCTGGGCTGGTGGTCCTGGGTTCTATAAGAAAGCAGGCTGAGCAAGCTATGATGAGTAAGCCAGTAAGCAGCACCCCTCTACGGCCTCAGCATCAGCTCCTGCCTCCAGATTTTTGCCCCGTTCAAGTCCCTGTACTGATTTCCTTTGAAGATGAACAGCAGTGTGGAAGTGTGAGCCGAATAAACCCTTTCCTCCCCAACTTGCTTTTTGGTCATGGTGTTTCATTGCAGCAATAGAGGGACCTTGTGAATCTGGCCAGTTTCAGGGACTTCCTGAAGGAGCTTCCCTGGGAGACGGGACGTTTCAATCGTAGAGGAAACCGCTACATGACAGGTAGCCAGCCCTCTTACACCCCACCATGAGAGTCAGAAGAATCCAATACAAGCCTGCAGGGAGGGGAGCAAATGAGGCTCCTTAGAATATTGAGACAACAGGAAACAATCTACAGGCCCATTGAGGCAGAATTGGCTATGCAAATAATGCAAAATGAACTGCTTTGGAACCATTAAAAGTCATGTTTATTCACATGGAAGATATTCACTGTTGGGAGCACATCACAAAGGTCCTTGCACCCCCAGATCTCCAGAGAAACCAGAAATGTTAAGCACACAGGATGGTCTTCTCAAAGGAATGAATGTAAACTCTGTTCTTCATCCAGAACGCTGGGAATTAGAAGTGATTAATAGCCTGGTGATCTGCATTATCTGTTGGGCCAGGCCATATCAAGCTCCTATAACCAAGACTGGAGGTGGCTAGTAATCTAAATGACCCTTACAGCCAGGGCCTCCCCAAGCTCCCACAACCAGGTCCAGAGGTGGCTAATAGCCCAAATGACTTCTATGTTCTCTGTATGACTGACACCAGGTCATACCCTTCCTTGAGCTAGTTCAGGTAGCATATCTCTAGAGCCCATTTTCTTGGAAGAAATGACATGTACCCGAGTTGAGTTTTGAAGTAGTTATGCTTTCTTGTGCACCAGGGATTGTATTACACCAGGAAGCTTTATTTCCCCCTCAAGTTATACTGTTTAACTATGCTGGCAGGAAACCCCCTGGCATCAGACTCCCTGAGGTTGACAAAATCAATCTTGTAACACAAATTGCTAAACAGTCTTATTAATAATAAAAAAAAAACCCAGAGCCAGATAATGGAGTGAAAGCTGAAAGATCAGAGAAACAGAACAAGCCAGCCACATTCTTACCTCTATGAAATCCTCAGTCTAAAGAGGGAGACTTCCTGTTTACTCGAGCCTTATATACCTTTCTGTGCCATCTTCCTTCCTTCCTAGTGCTGGGATTAAAGGCATGTGTGTGCTTCCCAAATACTTGGTAGCAAAGGCATGAGATCTCAAGTGTTGGGATTAAAGGTGTGTGCCACCACTGTCCGGCCTCCATGTCTGACCTAGTGGCTGGCTCTGTCCTCCAATCCCCAGGCAAGTTTATTAGGATACACAATATGTCACTACACAATCTGAATCAAGTTTTCATTTTCACCTCTTTGTGGTTCATGTCCCTGTCTGCTGTGACCACCTCCAGGATCCCCCTCAATTCACAAAGTCAAATAAACAAGAAATAGTCTCATTTGGGGAAGTAAAGCTTGTTAGAGTCTTTGCTGTGTTAGGCATAGAACATAGATAAGAAACTATTTTGAATCATACTTACCAAATATTAATAGTGGGTACCTCTTTGTCACGTGCCCTCAGACTATTAATTTTTCTTTTTGCTTACCTGTTTTTTCTAAGGAAAAAAATTAACATGTCATCATCACTTTGGTAATTTAAAAATAAGTAAAGCCAGCACCCTCTTCTGGCCCCCGTGAGCACCAGGCATGCACATGGTATATATACATGCATACAGGTAAGACACATAAAATAATAAAATAAATTAAAAGCAACTAAATAAATCATCATATTTAGTCTTAACAGCAAAGGGAAATCATTTGGGGGCTAGGGAGATGGATCACTGAGTAAAGTGCTTGAGGACCAGAGTTTAGACACCCAGCACCCATGTGGAAAGCTGAGCACAGTGATGTGTCCACACCCAGTGCTGGGGAGATGGGCTACAGGAGAGGCCTGGAGGCTTACTGGCCAATCAGTTTAGTTGGAACAGTAGGCTCCAGGGAGGGACCCTGCACATGAGTGCACACACATGTGCTATACAAGCATGCAAAAGAAAATCATTTGGAAATTTAAAAATTAGTGAACTGGAAGAAAGACCCGGTCCTTCTACAAACTGAAGGAGAGGAGGAGAAGGAGCAAGAGAGCAGGAGTAGAGATGTGGACGCCAACAGGTGGAAGGTCCCATGACCGGAAGCAGGGGAGGCAGAGGCATGAACAGGTTTTCTTCCTTCTGTCTCTCAAAAATTGCATTCATTTCTGAGAAAGAAAGCCAGTCCTGGCCACAGCCTCCTTCTCTATTTCTAAACAAAGGAAAAAACTTAAAACCCTGAGCAGCTTGGCCTGTGGATGGCCGTGGAGAAGCTCAGCATTCACAGCTCATCATTAGCTAGAGGCAGGACACATAATATGATGCTCATTGATCTCCCCTCCCACCAATTCATTTAAAAGAATGGTGTTGCTAAATCTGAAATGAAGCGAGCTTGCTCGGATGGTAGTCATTCATTAGCCAGGCTGGACCCAATGCCACAATATATACTTAAAGTAAGGACAGGGATGAGACAGGACCTGTAATTAGACTGTCTCTGGGGTGAGACTGGGCAATGGAAACAGGCATTATTCATGGGGTGACACCAAACAATGTCCCCATCACTTAGGAACAGTGTCTCCTCCATCAGAAGGCCTGGATTATGGGCATCAGACAGAGACCCATCCTTATTCTCCACACAGTGCCTGTGTTCCAGTAGACCCATCACTGGGGTTGCTCAGCACTCACACTTCACCAATACAAAGGGCATTTGGGGGTCATTCTCTCCTTGAGGACCTCATTAACCTTATTTCTATAGGGACACCAGGCCGCATGGATGCAGGCGGAGTGTAACTACTGTCCATACCCCAGACTACTGACAATACTCACTCTTCCTAATATCATGTGCGTGGTTTGACTATTGCTGCCCAGTCAAACCTGGAAAAGAACCGATAATAGACAGAACAGGCTAGAATTAACTCCCCAAAGGATGGCTCACTGTCTGCATTGGCTTCCCACAAGGGGCCTTCACAACACAAGATGGAGCCTCCTCATACCATTTTCACATCTTAGAGCCCTAGTGGGTATCAGCAGGAACCCTACAACAACCCTGAAAACTCAGAGTGGCTTTTCACAGAACCTAATGCTGGGGGACTCCCTATAATACACATGGCTCTTAATCATTAAAAAGAAAATCAAGTGATTTCAGGCACGTGAAGAGGATGTCTGGTTTCAATAGGAAGGAAGCAGGACAGGTCACAATGACTGCTGTCAGGTCAAACATAGCTACTTTGTAACCCACAGACTGCATGAGCCCCAGGACATCTATGAATGTGGCACAAAACAAAATGATACACCTACTGAAAACACTGTTTTTTGCAGTTTTTGTAACCCGATTGCCCACAGTTCTCATGTATGAACTCTGTATATGACAACATCCTATCACACTGTCCAAAGGTGGGATGTGCCTGGAACTTTGGGTTGTTATAGATTTTGTGTTGATGCCAATGATGACCCAGGGAGTCTTAATGTGGAATTATCTTCATCAAGTTGGATTGTGGGCATGTCTATGGGGAACTGTCTTGATTGTTAGTTGATAGAGAAAGACCCAGCCCACTGTGGGCAGCATCATTCCCTAGACAGAGACTATGAACTATACAGGAACAAGGGAGCATTTCGATCTGCTCTTCACCTGCGGCTGTGGCTTCCCCACAGCAATGGACTGTAGCATGAGTCTTAGAGAGTCTTATTAATAAAATCAAACCTGAGCCAGTTATTGGGGTGAACACTGGATGGTCAGAGAGACAGAATAAGCCACAGCTATCTCACCTCGCTGAATCCTCAGCTGGTCTCGTTTCCTCAGACTGGATGCCCCGAGCCCTCATCCAGAATGGGTCTCAGCTGAACTGCAGCTAGAAGCCTGAAAGCTTAACCAGCCACATGCTTCTCCAGGCCCAAGGCTTCTCCAGGCCAAATGCCTCTAGTTTCTGGTCCTCACGCCTTATATACCTTTCTGCTTTCTACCACCACTCCCTGGGATTGAAGGCGTGCTTTCTGGGATTAAAGGTGTGGGTCACCACGCCTGGCCGTTTCCCATGTGGCCTTGAACTCACAGAGATCCAGAGGGATTTCTGTCTCTGGAATGCTAGGATTAAAGGCGTGTGCTACTACTGCCTAACCTCTGTTTAATATTGTGGCTGTCCTGTTCTCTGACCCCAGATAAGTTTATTAGCATACACAATATTTTGGGGAACACAATACCACCACAATGGACTGTGTAACCTGGAATTGTGAGCTAAAACAAATACTTCCTCCCTTATGTAGTTTCCTGCCGAGGCTTTTGTAACAGCAATGGAAATGAAACTTAGGGTAGATCATTTCCGCCTCACGAGCAGTCTCCAAATCATACATGTCACCCACAGCCTTAGAGGGCCTTGCTGCATACCGTTCTTCACAGAAATCCCCCTTCATATGGGAGAGGTGGGCAGAAACTAATGTCAAGTAATGCATGTAAATATTAAACTTCCCTTTTCTCATGCACAACATGGACACAGTGTCACACACACACACACACACACACACACACACACACACACCTTTGCTTGTGTGCTGTGTGACTTATCACACCCTAGGACACCAGAAGCAGTCTGAGTTCATTCGGTAAGTCCAGCAACACCAGCATGTTCAGGTTAAAGCAGACCCTGGAAAGGGAAGTTAGCTGAATGAGAACCAGGTCTTCTCACCCCAACCCATGTCACACTGACCGTGTCACAAGCCAGTCCTAATCATGCCTCCACGTCCCAGACCAAGAGAGCAAGGAACACCACATATGCCCCTCTGTGGTCTGCTCCAAACACAGCCAGGGAAACACAGTCTCCATGCCATTAGGAGATGGGAAACTCCAGACACCTGCTGAAGAACAGCTGCTGTGGCTACTCTGTATGCTGAAGGCCCCCTCCCCAGCCTCCTTTAAGAAAGTATGACAGATACTTGAGTCAGTAGGCAACACAGCCATGCCCCCCTACACATGGGAGGAAGCGTTGATGGGAGGGATCAGAGAATAAAGCTTTGTCATTCATGTCTTTCTTTTTCTCCTCTACTTTGGCACCTTGAAGTGACATCTGTGGGGTAGAAGAGGGACACTTGTCAGAGAAGATTCTATCTGAGCAAGCCAGTAGTCAGGGAGGAGAACACAATGCCTTCATGACAAAGTTTAGATGAGCAGATCATAGACTTGGAAGGGAAAGGGCATATGCAGGTCAGATTTTGTACAGAGTGCAGTGAAGATTCTAGCCAAGGGTTGAGCCCCTTCGTTGTCTCTTCTTGGAGCCTTGAGCAGGCATAGACCAGGAGCCAGCATCAGACCCTTAGGGCTGGGACAGGAAAATAAGTGAAACAGTTGGCTTCTAGCCCAGTTGCTGAAGGTGAGCTCTGCACAGGGTGTTGTCCATATGCTGAGGGACAAAACTGTCAGTGAGAGCACAAGGTAGGTAGTCTGGAATCTTCTGAGGGTCCCACAAGTTCCACATCTCTGCTCCCTAGAACTCCCTTCCATCTCCCCCTTCACTGACAATCTCCTGTCAAGGTTGCCAAAGACCATAGAGTTATTAAGTGCAATTATTGTTTATTCGTCTTATTCTATATTTTGTTCTAGCCTTCACTACTGGAAATTACTTGTGGGAAATGGAGGAAGCTCTGGGTAGATACGTACAGAGTAGATGAAGACATGAGCACAGCCAGGTCAAGGACCAAAATGTCTCAGACACACGGGAATTGACAAAGCTTTCCTCTGGTCAAAGTGTGAGTATATGCAGAGAGTGCAGAAGCAATCAACCACAGCTTCCACCTCCAGAATGAATGCAGCCTGAGATAAGAGACCTCCTACCAAGGCTAACTAAATCTGCCTCCTTCTTCAGCTCTATACAACAAACTCACCTCCCCAGTTCAGATGTGCAAATAAACATGCTGAGATGCTGGGTAGCTGTTACTGTTGGTGCATCTGCATCAGAAAGCAAATGGCCCATCCAACCCCAGCTTTTCTGTACATGTGTCTGTCTTTCCTTCATTCCCTTATCACCTCAGTCAGGTTTCCAGGACCAATCTGCTTAGGGCACAGCAATGACATCTTCCTCATACAAGTTCAACAACATCAACATTTTACCAAGTGGTAAGTTCTGCCTCTGTTCCTTTACCTCACTGCTTGGCCCAGAATATTTCAAATAACCCCCCAGATACAACATTTCTACTATTAATGTGTGGGGTGTTTTTTAGAGAATGTCCTGTATCCCAGGATAGATTCAAACTCACTATGTAGCCTTTTCCCCCTGCTTCTACCTCTCAAGTGCTAGGATTACAGACATGGAGCACCAGGACTGTTTTGTGTGGTTCTGGGTATTGAACCCAGGGCCTCATGCATACTAGACAAGCACTCTACCAACCGCATTACATCTACAAACCTTAGGACTCATTTATTAGGTAAGAGACCCACAAGTCACACATGTGTGATATTCCACAGCCTGAGTCTACGCCAAGATTGGACACATCCAGGCAGATCCAGAAAGTTAGTGAGAAAGAAAGGATTTATAGCCAGTATAGATAAATAAAGAGCACAAACTCATTGCTGTATACCAGTATACCTAAATCCTCATCCTGTGGTGATATTAGAACAACAGCCAAATTAATACATCTGGTGGGGACATCCACTCAAAATTAACTGTACCTGAACCACACAGGTCTCCAGGGCCCCTCCAAGTGACAATCTGTTTATCTGCTCTTAAAGAATCTTGCTGTGACATCTTAAATGCCCAGAGAGAGTCAAAAAGGGTCCTCTTCACTCTTTAACACACATCCATTGAGAGCTTCCTTGAGATTACGTGCTGAGACGGCCATTCAACCTTGCAGGGAGTGAGAAACTCTCCATGGAAAACCAATGACTGACTCTTCCTGGAAGACAGGGCACAGAGGCAGGAAGAGATGGGGGCATGACAAGAATGACCCCAGGAGTGAGAGGAAGAACAGCTGGCTGCATCGGGAGAAAATAAGCCTCTAGGTATTTTTGGTTTCACGCTGGACATCATTAGCAACTTCCACAGAGGGTAGAAGCTGTTGTAGAGTATTAGTTAAGATGTTGTTACATTTGTTTACACTGTGGAACATTTGTTTTAATGATGCAAAGATGTGCTGCATTCCTTTATGTTGCATTTGTTTAACTCTGTGAAGCTGTGTTACTGTGCCTGCCTAAGACACCTGATGGTCTAATAAAGAGCTGAATGGCCAATAATGAGACAAGAGAAAGGATGGGCAGGGCTGGCAGGCAGAGAGAATAAATGGAAGGAGAAATCTGGGAGGAAAAGATCAAAGAGGAGAGAGAAGAAGGAGGACCTCAGGGACCAGCCACCCACCTACACAGCAAGCCACGGAGAAAGAATGAAAGTAAAATATACAGAAATAAGAAAAGGAAAAGGCCCAGAGGGAAAAGATAGATGGGATAATTTAAGTTAAGAAAAGCTGGCTAGAAACAAGCCAAGTAAAGGCCAGGCATTTATAATTAAGAATAAGCCACTATGTGTGATTTATTTGGGAGCTGGTTGGTGGCCCCCCAAAATAGCCAAAAGAGCAAAAATAAACAGCAACAGGAAGCCAAGACCCTACTACTCAAGCTCAGAGCCAGATGCTCAAACAAGCAGCTCCTGTATCCTCTCAAGCCCACAGGAGGACATGTGGGGAGACTCTCCCCAGCCAGATGCAGGCAGCCTGAACAGGTGTGCTCCTCTGGGCCCCTGATCGGCTTCTTCCATAGCTTCTCAGAAAGCAACTGCCCTCCTGTCTTCTACTTGCAGACCTCCCCAGAGTGCCTCTTCATGCTGTGTTTAACCTAAGGCTATTCAAGGATGAGGATGGGTGCTGGCCAAGGCAGCTGGAAGCTGCTCCTCTGTAGGGCACAAGAAATCTGGAAGAGGTGGTGCAGACTTGACACCAGCACAGCAGCATGGCTAGTGCCAACTCACACAGTGTGTGTGTGTGTGTGTGTGTGTGTGTGTGTGTGTGTGTGTGTGTGTGTGTGTGAGTGTACAGGTGCACACACACACACACACATGAGATCTAATGCTGACTAATGAGTGCAGTGGTGATGAGAGAGATAGGAATAGGGAATAGCTTAGCAACCCATGTCTCTACTTGACTTGGACCATGCATACACTTCTCTTCTAACAATGCACATGGCAGCCTACGACCCTTATCTGTGTGCACTCTGCTTGCACACTCCTCTCTACACAATGCACCAGGCAGTCTACACCTACACAAATCTGCACACTCTTTGAACAACGGAGTAAGTTTCTTTTCCCCTTAATATCCACCAAACTTGGACAGTTTATACTCAAACTTATTCCCAATACATTCAGGTTTGGAAAGTATGAGGCAATCCAGTCTTACAGTTATTTTAGTGCACACACAATGAGGCAAACCACATCTCCGAATAAACTTTCATAGAGATTCCCCTATATGCAGTCTATGCCTGTGCATTATTGGGTTTGCATATAATTAAAATCAGATGCATTATGGGGAGGGACAAGCATAGTAGACAAATGGAATATAACCTATTCTGTCAGTCAACATAAAGAACCACCCAAATTATGCTTCTAGTAACTAAGCTCTTCCATCTCTTGAACCCCTTAGAATGCCCCACGCAACACTCAGAGCTTTTTGGTATCCAGTCACGTGGCCTGCTGCTCTCTTGCAGTGTATCTGGTTTGTCCTGTGGCTTTGGTTGAATGAAGTTGCCTTGCTCGTTTACTGTGTGGGCTCATTCTTGACTAAGAAGGCAAGAACTCAGAAGTACCTGGCCTAGACCCCACCAGCAGCAGTGGTCCTGGGCATCATTGGGAAAGATACTCCTCTATGCTGTTGTAGATGTAGAGGTATAAGAAGACGCCCACGGAAAAAGCACCTATGTGGACTTCAGTTCCTGAAGGCCAAGCGAAGCAGGATATTGGGCAAAGACAGCAGTGGTGGGCTTCTCTGAGAGCTGAATCAACATGATTGACAGCTAACTGGTGTGGGGAGAGAGGCAAGTGGAGCCTGAGTCGGCCTGCTTGGTGGCTGTGTGGCATGGTGCCTCCCCTAAGCTTCCACTCCCAATTGTTTTGTCTCTCCATCGCTGTGTGTCTTCGGCATCTTCCCCACTCCTGAGGAACTCAGGACACGTGACAGCCTCACACAAAGTAGGCTGTTACCTTCGCGGCATTCCGCCTCCAGCCCGTCCTCTGTGTCCGATCCTCCCTGCGGTGGCCATTCCGCAGAGAAACCTGGGTGCCAGCCTTATGCCTCCTTCAGCCGAGTTCCTGGACTGTCCAGCTTACTCCAAGGTCTTCCCACTTGCTTCCTGATACAAGGGAATAAACAAGATGTTCTCAGGGGAGGGGAGACATTCCACGCTGAAGGGAGGCTCCTTAAGCTTAGGATGCAAACAACTCAGAGTGGCTTCTGGAAGTCACTGAAAACGACCAGATTCACCAGGCCCCTCCTGTGGACCTCAGGAGTAAGGACCCACTGAGGTGCCTGGAAGAAGCAGAGACCAGCCAGGGTGCCTGGGAGAGGCTCAGACCAGCTGAGCTGTTTGGACAGGACACTCCCCGATGTGTCCAGCTGTCTGCGGGTTGCACAGTGTGGTTGGATCTCCAGCTTTAGTGAGTCCTCCCTCACCCATGCTGGGGTGGGCTTCTGGTGATACAGTGCAGCTGCCTCTAAGCCATGTCTGCTCCTGTCAGCTACCTCTGGAAAACTCAAACCGAGTTGGATTTTCATGGCGTTCATACTTTGGTCTGTCATCAGTTCCCTATCTGGTGTGAGTAGACATTTGTTCCCATCTCTCCAAAAATAGTGTCACCCAAGAGCCAAGATTCTGTCATCCACCACCCCCCCCCCCGCCACTCCTACCCACCCACCCCCACCCCACTACCTCGGGCTTCAGTTTCAGTGTTATTCTGGCGAGAATCCTCTGAGACCTTGCCACTGTAACTAAATTGGGACTCCCTTTTTTATTTTTAGCATGGAAGTAGCAGGTTTCCCCGTGGCATTTTCATACCTGTTTGATTTTGTTTGACCTGCCTGCCCCCCTTCTCTCTGTCCCCATACTCTGTTTTAGAAATGTGACTATGTTGTTACACCCTTGTTAATGCTTGTTAAATATCTTCTGAGCAAACACGCAAGGGTGTAGGGAACTGGCTCCCGCTAACTCTGGCTTCTGGCCCTCCTCTTCCCCATGCACAGCCCATCAGACCCTTGCTACTACCCAGATGCATCTGTCTTCTGTCGGGCTGTGTCTTTCACTAATTTTTCAAAACTTCCAAAGGAGAAAATGCACTTAGACTGGCAATACTTTTTATTTATTCAATGGCTATTTCCAGAACACAATGATGGATGAGCCTTAGGCTGGAGACAAAAAGTCGGGGGTCACTGGCCTCATTCTTGGGGATCTTCCGTCTCTCCTGAGAGCTCCACTTGCCTCCTCAGTGATGTCTCCGGGCAGACCTTATGTAAATCCACCAACGTGCAGGGTTTTTGTTTTTTTGTTTTTTTTTAACTACAGTTATGCTTGTCTGTGGCTTGTCCTTCCTCAGTTTCCCCAATTTCTCAAAGACCGCCAGTGATACCACTCTTATCTACAGGTTGTTTGTCTTCAGGTGAAGGTGAGCGGGCAGGGCACACCTGAACCAACACTGCACATGTTGAAGACGTACCCTCAATTTCTTGCCTTCCCGCCCTTCCCCACACACCTCCTCAGTGCTCCCAGCCCCCAGCTGAATGCCAGTCTTAGAGGCAGGTTTTAGGTATATACAGTGTGGTCCCTCCTTCAAGAAGGGTCACCCAACAAACCAGCTCAAAGTGATACAGTGTAGTATGCAGCTAAAGCCATAAACAGTCTTACTAATTCTAGATACCGCATGAGAGCATTTATTTGCCTGGCAATTCTAAGAAAATACTTCAGTGATGCTGTGAGCTTATCACAGTTCCCGAAAGGAAGGCACTCATTCTTCTCCACCCCAATCTTACATTATAACAGAAGCTTCCTCATTTTCCAAAGTAGTGATATTATGAGAGAAACAGACTGGAAATCCCCAGAGACAACTTTCTTCCAAGAAACCATTTAAAATTATGTAACTGATTTACAGTGGCTGCTAGATCCTGTCTATTAATAGTGCAGATTTAAATTCTAATTCTCCAAGCGAACATTCCAGAAAAGGACTCCTTATTTTGGTTCATTGCAAACCCAGCTGGTATCTGGCAAAGGGATGATGTCTTTGGGCTCCCCTGAGGTGCCGGGGCAGCAAAGCGGTGACACTTGCTGATGCCTGGTTCTGCAGGGTACGACATGATCTTCCACCGTAAGAATTCCATCCACCACTCGGGGAGACTCTGCCTTCCCACACCAATCTGGCCTAGACCCTGTGAAAGCACTTGGCCTAA
>CABHPR010129411.1:14542-34176 GCA_902168415.1 Peromyscus melanophrys | reverse complement strand
ATCTGCAGATTGAGGTTATATGAAATAAAAATACAAGAAAGATCTAGAAAATGAATGCATTAGGGTAGCTGGAGATAGCAAACAAGGGGAAAGAGGGAGAGAGAGGGAGAGGGAGAGGGAGAGGGAGAGGGAGAGGGAGAGAGAGAGAGAGAGAGAGAGAGAGAGAGAGAGAGAGAGAGAGAGAGAGAGAGAGAGAGAGAGAGAGAGAGTGTGTTTTAAATGTGGACTTGGTTTAGTGTGGGTCAGCATGTGCTGGGGATTCAGAAAAGACAAGCTTGAGTCTAAAGACCAAGAGCCCAGATACTGAGGTAGGTTGACAATGCAGTTCTAGTGTAAGGGCCAGGGGTAGAGACTCAAGAGCTAAGAGTGGAGATGGAATACAGAAGTCGCCTGCTGGAGAAGGGCTGTTGCTCAGCAGAGAAGAGGCTATTGTCCTATTCAGGCTTTGAACTCTTTGGAGGGACCTGCCGCATTCACTACAGAGAGCAATCTGTTTACTCAACGTTCTCCACTTGAAATGTTATTAATGTCGGCCAAACAGCTAAATCTGATGGGATGGGCCTGTGCTCCCAGCTACGTGGGAGGCTGAAGCTGAAGGATCATAAATTCAAAGCTTGTCTGGGCTACTGGGTTTGAGGCTAGCATGAGTAAATTAGTGAATCCTGGCAGCAATAGAGGAGAAGGGGAAGGAGATGGAGTCAGGGTCATCATTCACTCCTTGTTGCCTCAGCATCTGTAGCCATTGCCACCAATCATGCTGATCCCTCATAACATCATGATTCTACCAAACATGACACAGCTATTCCCATGTGCAAGCAGCAGGGCACCGATGCTTCTCTAAAAAAGGATGCGAAATCCTTAGATAGTGATTGATCGACCCTTTGATTCTTCAGATGGTGATTGGTCTTCGCTTTGATTCCTCAGATGGTGATTGGTCTTCGCTTTGATTCCTCAGATGGTGATTGATCTTCCCTTTGACTCCTGGGTGATATTCCTTCTACCCTTTGATTCCTCGGGTGATATTCCTTCTACCCTTTGATTCCTGGGTAATACTCCCTCTACCCTTTGACTCCTTGACCCGTGAATCACATGATGAGAGAAACTGTAGCATATGCAGGATACTGATTCAGAGCATATGCACCTTCCCAGAGAAAATTTTTCCTGCCCTTATAAGGTATTTCCACCTTAATGGTATTTAATCCCCTTTTCTTTTAACCCAGGGCCTTGCGCATGCTCGGCAATACTGTACTCTGAACTATATTGTCCACCACTTAATTGAGTCATTAAAATTCTACTTTTCAGTCAAGCCCAACTGCTTCAACATGGCAAGGAACATAGTAAGATCGGTGATATTGGAAACATGGGCTCATTGCCATTCTTCCTTTCTCCATTGGCTGTAAAGTGAGTTCTTGATCAAAGCAATACTACATGGAACACCATGATAGGGGACAAGGTGTCCTGTTAATTCACAGAGGGTGGGGCTTAGCAGAACTGTTGGCAGGGCAAATATGTAACCAAATAATTTTTCTTTCAAGAACAAACTAACATTTTTTTCCAAATAATTAACCTGCCACCAGGTAGCTAATTGATCATCTAAGGAAATGGGGCTATATTGGGATTCAGCGCAGAGAGAGTACTCAGCAGAGACTGTATATAGGTCAGTCTTGGGGAGCAGAAGTATATTTCTGAGCCCATGCATAAACTCCATCCCTGTATCCATGGCCACTTTATCCATAAGCCCATTGGGTTGGGGAAGAAAACGACTAGTAACCACAAATAGATCATCATATTGTCTTGATGGTTTGGGGGACTTATTATTTTTAATTAATGAGTATATGAGTGTGAGAATGCATTTGTGCATGTGACTGCAATGCCTGTGGAGGTCACTGGACCTCCCTGAAGCTGGAGTTGTAGGAGGTTGTGATCTAACTACTCATTGTGCATTCTGGAAACCAAATTCAGGTCCTCTGTAGGATCAGTACACACTCCTAACCAATGAGCCATTTCACCAGCCCCCTTTCTTAATTATTAAAATCCTTCTCTATCCTTTGTTGGAATTGATTGACACAAAACACAAGTGTCTTCATACTGTTCACTCATTCCTTTGCAAACAATGCCTTCATTTTAATAGTACACAACTTTCAAGCCTGGAAATTCAAGCTACACTGTAATTCAGTCACTCGAGAGATGAGATTTTCAGGTTAGTTTTTAACCACCCAAGCCCTGTAGTTTTGGAAGGTAGGGGCCTCTTTCAGGACAAACCTAGTTACTGAAGAAGCAGTCAGGTATGAAATCCAAATCTCAGAGTTCATTCATTTCCCTCCTCACTCCAGGGCCATCATCTAACATTCAGAAAAAAAAATCATATAATATTATATTTGTTAAGGGAAAAGGTTTTAAAATATCATACCTTGTCTGATCATGCTATGGACCAGCAGTGCTCCATTTATGTAATGGAAATAGGGCCATTAGTAGCTCTGATCAAATCAAATTAGGGAGCAAATTCAAGTCACCTCAGAACCACCAAAGTCTCAGTAAGTCAGACTTCTTCAGAGAATCAGAGCTGATAGGACAAATGTGTGTAGATGAGATGCACAGACGGATGCAGGGAGATTTATATATTTATACAGAGAGATTTACCATAAAGGTTTGTTTCATGGAAACAGAAAGGCTCGCAGTAAGGTCTTCAGCAGGACTCCTGGAGCTTGGCCAAGTGATTCGCTGTGGACCTCTGCATCTGCTCCCATCAGTTACTGTATAAAGGCTTCCTGATGGCAACTAGGGTAGTCGCCAATCTGATTAAAATAGATGGACACTTCAGGCACCCTTTCCACTATTGCTAGAAGGCTTAGCTGGGGTCATCCTTGTGGATTCCTGGGGGTTTCACTGGCACCAAGTTTCTCCCTAACCCCAAAATAGTACCCCCTTCAAGATTTCTCTTTCGTTACTCTCCGTCTCCACCCTAACCCCCACCTCAACCCCCAGTTTACCCAAGAGATATCTTCTATTTCCCCTTCCCAGAAAATCCATAAATCCCTCTTTGGGTTCTCCTTGTTGTCTAGCCTCTCTGGGGCTGTGGATTGTAGGTTGGTTACCCTATATTTCACTCCTAATATTCACTTATGAGTGAGTATATACCATGGTTGTCTTTCTGGGTCTGGGTTACCTTACTCAGAATGATTTTTTCTAGTTCTATCCTTTTGCCTGCAAATTTCATGGGGTCATTGTTTTTTACAGCTGAGTAATACTCCATTGTGTAAATGTACCACATTTTCCTTATCCATTCTTTGGTTAAAGGACATCTAAGTTGCTTCCAGATTCTGGCTATCATGAATAATGCTGCTATAAACATAGTTGGGCAAGTGTCCTTGTGGTATGATTGAGCATTCTTTGGGAATATGCCCAACATTGGTATAGCTGGATCTTGAGGTAGATTGATTTCCAATTTTCTGAGAAACCATCATATTGATTTGCTGTGGAATAATCCTTCTGTACACTGTGAATATGTGTTGCTCTCATTGGTTAATAATGAGCTGATTGGCTGGTAGCCAGGCAGGATGTATAGGTGGGACAGCCAAGCTGAGAATGCTGGGAGGAAGAAGAACAGAGTTAATGGAGTTGCCAGCCAAAAGCAGAGGGAGCAGGAGATGTTTGTGCCATGCTAATAAAGGTATCAAGCCACACAGCAAAGAATAGATAAGAAATATGGGTTAATTTAAAGGTAAGAGTTAGCTAGTAACAAGCCTGAGATATTGGCCAAGCATTTATAATTAATAAAAGCTTCAATGTGTTTATTTGGGAGTTGCTGGCAAGACAGAAATTTCTACTGACATTGATTTCAAAAGTGGCTGTACAAGTTTTCACTTCTACCAGCAGTGGAGGAGTGTTCCCCTTGCTACACATCCTCTCCAACATCAGCTGTCATCAGTGTTTTTTATCTTAGCCATTCTGACAAGTGTAAGATAGTATCTCAGAGTTATTTTGATTTGCTTTTCCCTGATAACTAAGGATGTTGAACAATTCTTTAAATGTATTTCGGCTATTTGAGATTCTTCTATTGAGAATTTTCTGTTTAGATATGTACCCCCTTTATAAACTGGATTATTTGGTATTTTGATGTCTAGTTTCCTGAGATCTTTACATATTTTGGAGATCAGCCCTCTGTCAGATGTGGAGTTGGTGAAAAATCATTTCCCATTCTGTAGACTGTTGTTTTGTCTTATTGACAGTGTCCTCTGACTTACAAAAGTCTTTCAGTTTCAGGAGGTGCATTTATTAATTGTCAATTTCAGTGTCTGTGCTACTGGTATTATATTCAGGAAGTAGTCTCCTGTGCCAATGTGTTCAAGGCTACTTCCCACTTTCTCTTCTGTCAGGTTCAGTGTAGCTGGATTTATGTTGAGGTCTTTGATCCACTTGGACTTGAGTTTTGTGCAGGGCAATAGATATGGATCTATTTGCATTCATCTACATGCCCACATCCAGTTATGCCAGCACCATTGGTTGAAAATGCTTTTTTTTTCCATTGTATAATTTTGGATTCTTTGTCAAACAAAACAAAACAAAACAAAACATAGGTGTGTGAATTTCTGTCAGGATCTTTGATTCAATTTCATTGATCTGCTTGTCAGTTTTTATGCCAATACCAAGCTGCTTTTATTACTATAGCTCTATAGTAGAAGAAGTTAGGGATGGTGATACATCCAGAAGTAATAATTCTATGGTGGGGAGAGGGACAGCACAACATAAGGAACTGTATGAAAGGGTCACAGCATAGGAAGGTTGAGTAGCACTGTGCTAGAGGAAACAAATGGTTATGTAGTGAGTCTAAGGACCCTGTAGTTGCTATGCCCACCTGGGAGACTCTCACATGGCTGCCCCAAGATGTCAGCTGCCATCCGTGGAAGATTGTTCAGAACTGTGCAGCCACCATGGCTGAGCTGAGGATGTTGGCCCTGGTTGGAGATCAGCCAGGACCGTCAATAGGCCTGAGACCTATCCAAGCATAGCAATTACTGGTGTAGTAAAGTCTAAATGCAAAGGGAGCTCAAAATAGGGAGATTCTTAGGATCTCTTAAGGTAGAGTCTAACCTACTTTGTGTCTCTCCTCTAGCCCAGGTAGAAAATTCAGAGAGTTAGCGAATGCAGTTTCCAAGCTCCAGCTGAGATTAAGAGTCTAGCCTGAACTAAGTAGCACTTCTTTAAGGGACCTCAAGACCTCCCTTCTGAGGGTCTTTCTGAGTGCCTGAGAACAGGGACCTGTCAGCCTGTTAGCTTCTGCTGATGTTGCCATTATTTGCCCATGTACTGAGCTTTGAGAACACTACAGACTTCTCCGTTTTGCCCTTATGTGTTTGCTTTTTGTTTCAAATTATTTTATCATGATATGGAGAAAGGAGAAAAATTTTGGGCAAGTTCTCAACTAACATTCGCTTCTGATTTTTACACTAACAATAAACATGATTGAATCAAGAAGGTGAAAGGCATATTCCTACGTGACACAGTTCATTTTAAACCTGAGATATAAAAGAAAATGTTGGAACAGATATTGCAAGGATAATCATTGTTTCTGAAGCATATTGTGGTTTATTTAAATGTAGTTCATTCTGTGGGTTGCAATTTTTTTTCCTTTAACTTTGAAAAACATTCAGTTAAGCACTGGGTCGTTTCCAGAGGCCAGGGCTTCCAGCTGCGGAGATTATGACCATTTCCTGGATCATGAAGCTGGAATATGGCCAGACACACGGTCCTACTAAAACAGCTCCTGGCTGCTGGCATAGAAGCACCCATGTGAGGAAGGCACAGTTTGTGTGTGTGTGTGTGTGTGTGTGTGTGTGTGTGTGTGTGTGTGATCTTTTCTTTAGAGCATGCATATCCTTTGTAAGAAATATTATCTATTCATAAATAAATAGCCTATTTCTAAAGAGGCCAACATTATTGTATTAATTTTATAAACATAGTTATACTCATGAGACATAGTATAATAATTCTATACATGTATAATAAACAGACAAAGCACCTAGCATTTCTATGTCCACAAGCATTATTTGCCTGCACGTGAAACTTTCTACATCCTCATCATTTTACAAATATGCATGTGTGCATTATATGCACATGCATGTTGATGTGAAGGCCAAAGGACGACATCAGTTTGTCTGCCTCAGTTGCTTTCTACTTTATTCTTGAGACAGGGTGTCTTGATGAGCCTGGAGTTCATTGACTCAGCTAGACTGGCTGACTAGCAATCCCCAGAGATCCTCCTGCCTCAGCTTCAGTGGTGCTGGGGCTATAGATGTGCACTGCTGTGCTCAGTCGGCTTTTCATCTGATCCGAGGTCTTCATACTTACACATGAACTTTACTAACTGAACCTCACCCATCCCAGCCCCCTTCACCGCCATGAAATATATATATATATGCTACAAAATAGTAGAACTAATTCCTCTTGCAAATGTTTTTCTAAGTTGATTGATTGCCTACAGGTGCCAGACATTGCTTTGGGGTTTTCCCAAGAAATTGCTGTAGGAAAGAAAATATTGCATCCATGAAAGCTTAAGATGGTATGATAGGGTGAAAACAGTGTTATTCGGCAATCAGAGAATCAATCAAGTGCCTGAAACCTATTTTACTCTGTTGAAGGAATTTCAAGAGGGACTAGAACTAGATCATGGAGAGAAAGTATCCTGACAACAAGGAAAACAATACAGTTTTAATATACGGTGATGTCTCTACACTCTGTGGTCCTACCCGTATGGGGAAGTGAAGATAGAAATAAGTTCATGGGTGTGCTCACTGAGTAACAGTTATTCTCTCATATTTTGGAATAGGATTCTGAACAGTCTTAAAGGTTGAGATATTTCCCAAGTCCCAGAGTTTTGAAAGGTCAGCACGGCAGACCGCGGGGTTTGTTGCTAGGTCTGACAGATCTCTATTTATCACATCATCTGTACGATGGAAGTTTTCTCACGCTCTTCACCCTGGATGTCCCTACCTGCTTCCTCACTGATAACTGTAGGCAGTGGGCCAGGATGTTCTCTAAGATGCCCTCCAGTGCTGACTGTGGAGTACTTCCATCAGCTGATGTCAATGATTTCACTTTTCCCTTGAGATGATCAACCAAGCCATATGCACAACTCCATCCTTACATCAGTTTATAACCATGAAAGCTTCCTGGAATTATGAAACTTCCCATGGCTCTAAGATCAAAAGAAGACAATTTCTACTGCAAAGTATTTCTGGCTACTTCACCAATCATTGGCACACTGCTATGCCTAAGAAAACACAAGCCACATACCGTAATATTTCACTGACTTTATAAAACCCCCAAATCTCTATCTGTAGTCAAAGATGAACTTTGAATACATATGAAAAGTGAAATCTATGCAACAGAAGCTTCATGTGCTGAGTTCTGAAAGGAAATTGCTTATAAAGATTTGCTAACAAAGGTTGGTCTGAGTAGGTAAGTACATCTTGATCTCACTAAAAAAATGCATAAATAATCTGCCTATAAATGGGGAAAGGCTTCAGATTTTTAAATATTGAAGGGAAGTAATGGGCTTCTTAACTTCTTGGCATAATAAAGGTTCTATGAGGAGATAAGTTAACTTCAAAAACTCCTTTTTAAAGATTGGTGAATTTGTCCTCATAAAAATTTTGAAAAAAAACAAAAACATGTTTAGGTGAACTCAAAACTTAAAGATTTATAACTAACTGAGAAAAATACTAGTACCACTTTCATAAACAGATGGAAATGTGTTTCCATAAAAAAAGAGAGAGAGAGAGAGAGTAAGGAGACCAATAGAAGAGCAGAGAAAATATACAGGGTGAAATAAAAAACAAAAACAAAAACAAAAAACAGCCAAACAGCGCCTGGGATGGGTCAGCACCTGCTCAGCACATGTGCCCAGCTTGTAGGAGATGCCCTTGGTTTACATGTCCAGCACCACCTGCACACACAAAGACACAGCAAGTGTTGACATGTGAGAAAATAGCCATTCAGACCAACGATGTGCTGTTGGCACTAGGGTGACTAATTCATCGTTTTAAATTCCTCAGTTCTAATACACTCAGAAGAAAAATTCATGTACGCGTCAAAAGGGAAACTACGCAAGGACTCTGTGTTTAGACTCATCCTTCACCACTTATGGGACTTTGATAGATTTTATTTTTGATAGACGATGGTTAGAGCTAGTTTTCTGTCACATGTGGTTGCCTCTGGCGTGCTACTGCCTCTCAAAAGCACCAATAATAGTTAACGTAGAAATAGTTTTAAATGTGCAGAGGATTCTTTGTGATTACCTCATAAACATGTTTTTAAATCTAACCACTGAATGAAATGAAAGCTTTTTAAAAGAGAGAGAAATGGGGTTTAGGGAATATGGAGAGAAATGGAGAGGCACATTATAAACAGTAGCTTCCAGGTATGACATTAGTGAGGTTCAGAATGCATCACCCCAAAATGTAGCACATTAGCATTTGAGAAAAGAGAAGCTCAGGGAAGTCAGGGAATTCAGGCTGACTCCCTCCCTCCACACACCCATGTCCTTCTCCTGTGGAGCAGATCCTGAGACTCCTCCCATAGGCGCTCCCCCTACATGGAGGAAGCACATCTTCCCTTCTGAAGACAGAACAAGAGTCTGAGTGTGGTGGTTAGCTTTCATGAATCTGACACCAACTGGAGGCTGTTAGGAAGAGGAGCTGCCTCTGAGGAAAGCCTCCATCTGATTGGCCTGTAGACATGTCTGTAGGGGCCTGTTGTTGTAGGAGGGGCCAGCCCATTGTGGGCAACATCATCCCTTGCCGGGTGGGCCTGGACCATATAAGAAAAGTAGCTTAACAAGCCAGGGGAATGCAAGCCCATATCATCATTCCTTCATAGTTTTGGCTTCAGCTTACCTCGAGCTCCTGCCCTGACTTCCCTCAGTGATGAACTGTCATCAGGAAGTGTAAACCAGATAAACCCTTTCCTCCCCAGTTACGGTGTTTATCACAGCAACAAGAAGCAAAGGAGAGCTTTGATCAAGTAAGTTTGTTAACTCTCCTCCAATTTATGACCATAAGATAACCTTCTTTGATCTAATCAGACTTTTCTATGACTACCCACTTCATCGCCACACCCAGCAAAACAAAATACAAGGATCAAAGCACATCTGGAGTATTCATTTCCTTATGAAGAGTTCTGTATGAAATGAAGTTTACATTAATTTATGTGTTAACTTGGCTTTTGTTACATAGTCCTCAGCTGTGAACCAAGGATGGGCTAGGATAGGTGAGAAAGAGGTATATTCCCTGACTTACAACATTTTCAATTAAAAGTCATAATGTTGAGTTTTCTTCATGTTATTTTGAAAAATAAGAAAACAAATATTATACATAATTTAAAAATTAATTATAGCTCATATCCAAAGAGTCATATATTTTGTCATTAATCCCAGAAAAGAAAACTTTTTGGATGAGAGTAAAATTAAAATCCAGCAGTGGAAAATGTGCAATTTATTCTCAGTAAGGAGTTGGACACTTTTTTCTGCTAGTAATTTGGGGTGTGGGAGAAGAATTGAAAGAAATAAATTCTGGAAGATTTACTGGTGTCTGTAACATCAAAGTAACTTTGCCTATATCCTCCGACGAAATAAGATAACAAGACTATTAGTGAAAGGCATGGACTGGGCGGTCACAAGGCATACCTTTGATCCCAGGCACTCGGGAGGCAGAGGCAGATCTCTGTGAGTTCGAGGCCAGCCTGGTCTACAGAGGGAGTTCCAGAACAGCCAAGGCTACACAGAGAAACCCTGTCTTGAAAAATTAAAAGGCATAGATGATTTAGGTTCTGTCATCCTTGATCCATGCAACTGATCCAAACATGGAGAAACAAGAGGTAGATAGATAGACCAGTCAGAGAGCACTGGGTTGATATAAATGAGAAATAGCGTGGCTGGATTTAGACAGAGGCCCAGGAAACGAGGAAACATTGTTTACTTAACTCGTGTTGCAGGCAAAGTGTTGTGACAACTCAGCATGAAAATCCAAAGGCGTGAAGAACGTTGTTATCCCTCTTTTACAAATAAGGACTCGGGGATGAAGAGGTCCAGGGCCTCTTCTACAGTCACATAACGAAGACTTAATAGATGTCGGAGAAGTGTTGGTGACGGATGAGTTGTGAAAGAGATGAGTGAGAGATGAGGCTCGAGTTGTCCCCTGACGGAGTTGAGTAGTGAAGCAGACAGAAGTGGCAGGTGAGGAGGCTGAGCTGCTCTGAGCGGCTGATGTCTACGTCACTGCTGGACTTCAGTATATGCTATTGATGGGATAGCTTGATTGACAAGAGAGAGAGAAAAAAACTCTAGGTCTTAGGAGAATGATCAGAGATACATGTAGAAAGTTCTAATATAATGAAGACACAAGAAATAGAGAATAAATAGGTCAAGAAAAAATCATAATTATCAGCCGGGCGGTGGTGGCGCACGCCTTTAATCCCAGCACTCGGGAGGCAGAGGCAGGCGGATCTCTGTAAGTTTGAGGCCAGCCTGGGCTACCAAGTGAACTCCAGGAAAGGCGCAAAGCTACACAGAGAAACCCTGTCTCGAAAAAAACCAAAAAAAAAAATCGTAATTATCGTACAGAGATCATGGGTAAAAAAGAGCAGAAATGTATAAACAAATTGTTGTTGCTTAGGAAAAGCATTAGTAGATGTTTTCTATGTTTTCTAAAATAATCCACGGTAAAATACAATAATCCAGATGCTGAAGTTAAGACGATTAACATCTCTGTTAAACAGAGAAGAAGTAATCACTCAGCTCCATTCCGTGGTCTCAAAGTCTTCCTTTTTGGCTGCATTTGATTTCAGTTGGAGAAGGGCAATAAACCAATGGAAATCTGTTCCCAGCTCTGTGTAACCATCAGTGAGTCCTCTCCATGACTCAGAAACAACATGGGAGGCTATGGACATAGCTCAGTGTAGAGTGTTTGCCGACCACATATGTTACTCTGGGCTTGAGTCTACACCAACAACAAAAAAGTTACGGATGATTTGGAAGCACAATACACTACTTTTAATTTAGTCTTTATTGAATTATTCCAAATGTAAATGGCTGTCTGTGGTGAGTGAAATCATGTGAGAAATGCCGTGGCTGGGAATCTTGAGTGAGAGCTGCTATGTCTGGGCACAGGGAGAAAAGCAGCAAAAGCAGTTATTTCTACTAAGACTGTCCAACACATGG
This sequence comes from Peromyscus melanophrys, assembly GCA_902168415.1. NCBI lineage: Eukaryota > Metazoa > Chordata > Mammalia > Rodentia > Cricetidae > Peromyscus > Peromyscus melanophrys. Next base: position 22,961 of record CABHPR010129411.1, on the reverse strand, counting down.
AGCTTATTGAGAAGGAGGTCAGCATCATCGAAGAGTACGGAAAGAGTCCGTGTACCTTAGTGCTGCCTTCGCTGTTTGGGGAACCACACAGAGATCATTTCTGTGAAAAATTCTGAATATCTAGCTAATCAAGGCTCTTGTTTTACTTAAAGAGTAAAAGAAAAGTTGACTATTCAATTTAACTTGCTTTTTGTTAACTTTCTCCTATCCACTTCAGTGTAAGCTTCTATTACCATAAGAAAAAAAAAAAAAGCCTGAGACTAGCAACTTAAAAGGAAGGAAGGTGGTTCAGTTTCAAAAGCATTCTATTTAGCCCCACTGCTTTGGGACCACAATGGCACAAACATCAGAGCAAGAGAGTGAGCAGAGGAAGTCTTCTCAGCTTGTGATGACTGGGGAATAAGGAGAGAGGAAGAAGAGGGGCCTGGGATCCTAATACCATCTTCATAGACATGCACCCAGTGACCTAGCATCTCGCCACCACGCCACATGTCTTAAAGCTTGCACCATCCCTCCATAGTACCACAGGGGTAACCTCTAAGAGCATTTGATGATTCTCAAAGGCAGGTCAATAGAAGAAGTCTTAAAAAACGTGCAGAGATGACTGGCCACACTAGTGGAAGCCCATGAACTGTGGACTGGTGGCTGTGGAGCCCCCATGGGACTGGATACGGAAGACAGTTGTTTGACTCGAACTATTTGGGGGGCACCAAGGCAGGGGGATCGGGATCTGTCCCTGGTCTATGGGCAGGCTTCTGGAACCTGGTGCCTGTGGTGTGGCACCTTGCACAGCCTTGGTGCAGTGGGAAGGGGCTTGGACCTGCCTAGGCTCAGTGTGCTGGGCTCTGCTGACTCCTCATGGGAGACCTCGATTTGGGGGATGTGGGGATGTGGGGTGGCTTGGGAAAGAGGGCTGGGGAGTGTGAGGAGGGAGGAGGAGGGATCTGTGGATAGTATGTGGAGTGAGTAGAAAATTTCTTAATAAAGAAAAATGAAAGAAAAAAAAAAGAATGTGGTTCAGAAATGCCGTACAAATAAATGATGCTGCTTCATAACGGTTTGTATCAGGTGAGGGATAAGATAATAAAATGGCAGTTTTCAAAACCACTATTGTGACATTGTGTACTGAGTACATCCAGGAAGGGGAATAGAATTCGACACCCAAAAAGCACCATAGAGGAAGGACTCAAGTAAGAAGCCCTATGACCCAGCAGAATGAGCTCAGGGGCAGATAACAGAGGTCCGAATCTAGCTGTGGCACTTCCTGTGTGATTTGTGAAAGCTTCTTAAGCCCTTCTGCAATGACAACCAAGATTGGGAATTTTATATACTAAGATGTCTGGCTGATACTGTGAACAAATTACTGTTAACATTTACTCATCCTACAGGCTTCATGGGAACAGGGCGGGGGAAGAGAACGGGGACTAATGAGAACAGTCTTCCTATAAAGGACCAGTGCTGAAAAAGTCGTTTTTTAAATGCCTGCAACAAAACTAGCACACAATCCTGTATTGTGGGACTTAATAAATCGCAGCTATCATTAGGCAATAGCATTCTCACAGGAGTTAATAGATCATTTTATCTTTAGAAATCTGTAAATAGTCACTGTAGCAAAAAGTAGAGAGAAATAGTTTTCAGGGGGGAAAAATGAGCTTCTAAGTGCTATGCAATGTATGCTTATGACTAAAAATGATGTGTTTAGGGGCAACAAATCTGGGTATTTGTACAATAAGATGGTAAATCTTCATTTCCAATTTTAAATTTTCACACACACACACACACACACACACACACATACACACACACACACACACACACACACACACACACACACACTTAAAGCTTTTCCAAAGATCTATTAACATTTTGACTTGAACGGCTAACTTCCTTGTGTGATAAGACAAATCACCATCATTGAAGGTTCCTAGTCTGTGGTGTTTTATTATGGTGGCCCTAGAAAATACATACACCTGTGAACTTCATTCCTTACAGGACTCACATCTCAAGCCATCATTATTGTGAATAATTGGCAGCTGCCTGGACTCTTTAAAAAGACACCTAGACAACAAGCAATGACAGTGATGTGTCTAGACATGGACTTGTGTTATGAACAGGAAGGCTGGCAAGAGTCAGAAGAGATTCACAGTACAAAGTCATTAACCCTTACATCATTAAGGTGATAATGAAATATCTCAATAGTGAGATATTTCTACAAAAGCAAGAGGTTACCCATGTGTAAAGTGAAATTTATGACAGCTTCTAGCTGCTCTTGGTGTAATAAATATGGGGATTAAACCAGAGTACCTGATGCTTATAATCTTATAATCCATGTTACAATTAGCTAGAAATCCCTCTAGACACATCTCCTTTCTCTCCATAAAAATAATAATAATAATAATAATAATAATAATAATAATAATAATAATAATAGCCTTGTGTGTCTATGTGGGATCTCATCAGTCGTGTTGATCTTCTCTTTTGGTCTGATGTGGCCTCTAATTACATCATTAAAAGATATACAATTGTCTTAAATGACAAAGTGCAACATCTTCATTGAAGGCCACCTTTGTCTCTGTAGTCTGTGAACTTCCAGCTGTGATTTTCCTACCGGTACATGTTCTGTCTTTTGTATGATGATTCTCTGAAGTGAGTGAGAAGATTTCCTGATAAGTTGGGTTTCCTTTGATCATAACTCTGCCCAGCAGTCCACCCTGTATCAATCCTGAGCACAAAAATAAGTCCCCTTGTTTCTTCCAGCCTCCCACACTGTAAAAAGCCAGTATGAATAAATGCCCATGCTTTTCTTCTCATGTTCATCTGCTTCTTCTTAAAGACATCCGTGCCATGAACCTAGCAAGGGTGAGAAGTCTTCCCTCTCCAGTATGTTCAGGGGGTATATATGTTATAAAACTTCTCTACCTTTATCCTCCTCATCTGTTTTAGTAGGATGTGTGGAGGGTAAAGAGACAGTTTCCTGTCCTGTTCTACACAGTTAAAAGAGTGAACCCAAATGAAGAGTATGGGCCTGTGCCAAGCACTAGAGAGTCAGGGAAGATGGCAAGCTCCATTTCCTTCCACAGTTCGTGGGGAAACTGAGGATGGAGGCTAGAAAACCACAAGGACCTGACAAGATAAAATTTTTTTAAAAAATGGAAAGATCCTTTTTTAGAGACCTCTAGTAGAGGATAAAGAGATGAGAAAGATTCCCACCAGGGTTCAGACAGTGCGCTGAAAGACAACCCTGTGGTATTCCCTCCTTACCTCTGCTGGCCAACTGTTCTTCCTCCTGGGAACACGGCTTGTATTGTTAAGGATTGCAGGAGGACAGATCTACATTCACTCCTTACATGACACCCTTCAGGTTCCTGGACTCATATTGCTATTCTAACCACTTGGTATTTAGCAACATTCTCAGATATTAGTGCATTTCCCCATAAACGCAAACTTTGACCTGTGCTTATTTCTTTTCACAAGTTGTCTGTCTGCAAATGGTGTCAGCAGAGTCCCAGGCTAGAGGTCCAACTCTGGGGGTCTCAACCAATCAGGTGTGGCCACTCATCTAAAACCAAAACAGAAAACAAGGACCTTCCATCATTATGGCTATGCCCGTTACACAAGAAGACCCTTAGGCCTGTCTGCAGACAACTGACAGAAAATCTTGAAAGTTACTCTTTTCTAGTTGATTTTATTTGGGGGTTGAGTTTACTGACACAGGCCCTGAAGAACATTAAATGGAATATATATAATAATATATAATAAAATATATAATAAATATATAATAATATATAAAATGAGACAGGGAAACTGCACCCATGAAATCCCAACAATATGACTGTCTAGACAAGGACCTACTCAATTTCAACACCAATTAACATGCCAAAGTGGATGTGGGGAACCTCACAAGCCCCCCACCCTTTGATGATGGCTAAGGTAGGGAGAACCCATTCTTAGATTGTGTGGTATTGTGTTCCCCAAAATATTGTGCACCCTAATAAATTTATCTGGGGTCAGAAAACAGAACAGCCACTAGATACAGAGGCTAGAAAATGGTGGTACTCATACCTTTAATCCTAGCATTCCTAGAAATCCCACTGGATCTCTGTGAGTTCAAGGCTACATTGGAAACGGCCAGGCATGGTGACACACGCCTTTCTTCCCAAGAAGTGAGCCTTTAATCCCAGGGAGTGACGGCAAAAACAGAAAGATATATAAGGCGTGAAGACCAGAAACTAGAAGCATTTGGCTGGTTAAGCTTTCAGGCTTTCTAGCAGCAGTTCAGATGAGATTGATTCTGGATGAGGACTGAGAGGCTTCCAGTCTGAGGAAACAGGATCAGCTGAGGAACTGGCAAGGTGAGGTGGCTGTGGCCTGTTTTGTCTCTCTGATCTTCCAGTATTCACCCCAATAACTGGCCTCAGGTTTGATTTTATTAATAAGACTCTTTAAGATTCCTGCTACATTAGATGATGGCTGAGACAGGGAGAATTCGTCTTCTCCAGAGACGAGCTCCCTGATAGGTTATCCAGTCTGAAGTAGTCATCTCTAAGGGCACATGCATACAAGGAACACTAAACGGACTGAGCAGGCTGTATTTATATATACATAGGGTATACAGTATATGTCTATACAATAATTAAAGGAGAGGTCGGGAATTTCAAAGGGAGTAGAGGAACGCAAGGAGTTGGAAGAAGAGAGGGGTGAGCATTATGTAAATGGAGTACTCATGTATAAAATTCTGAAAAAAATTTAAATAAAAGTGGTAGCTTACAACAGGAACCAGTCTTATTCTCTCTTCCTTTTGTGCATTTAATTAAATTTATATTCTATTATAGAAAAAAAGCCACTAGCACTGAAGTCTCATGATTATTGCATTTTATTTTCTTATAATTCATAGATGCATGGATAGGGCTCAGCTGTTAAGCTTGTAAGAGGAATTAAAATTACATATCTACTGAGATTTTAACTTTGAAACCCAATAGCAATGACTCCTGGGGAAAATGTTAAATAAAAGATGGAACAAATTCATAGCAAAATTCCAGGAAAAGATTTTTAGTTACTGTCAGTAGGTGTTGGCAAGCCTTCATTGTTCACTTATCTACGATTATATAATATTCATCTAACTAAGCTCAACAGGCAGAGATTTGCCTTCTCAAGGTAATAATGCATAATAAGCAATGTATTTGATAGACGCCCTGATTTCTGACTCTCGCTCATATCTGTGATTATGAAAGTTTCTGTAATTGCTTCCATGTTGCACCATATTCTTCCAGGGTAATCCTGATCCATGTTCCCAGGCCATGGTCATTCCTATCCAGCACACAATTAACCCTCTCTTCACTTTCTGGGGCCAAAGCTGTACCTTGCATGATAGGGTTATTTTTATTTTCTTTTGATTAAAGTTCAACCTTACTATGTTTTGATAGTAATAATTAGCCATACAAACACAAATGACTTCAATCAAGATGTATGCTCACCCTCCCGTGTGGCTATCAAGTAACCTATGATTAGTAAAATAATGAACGCGATTTAGACACACGAATAAGCTATGACACCAGAACATGTAATGAAATATTAAAATGTAAAGTATGAAAGTTATATACCCTACAGAGAAAAGCAACTCTTCCTTTTAAACCTTGCTTAGAAATGTCGGCCTTCTCATACAGACATCACGAATATATAAAAAGTCTTCAGAGAAATTTGTAAACCCCAAAGGAGTGGTTTTAGAATTAGGGCTCTAGGACCATCTTGAACTGAAACAAAGAACAGGTTGGGGGTGTTATGGTGCCGATAATGGGGTGGTGACGAAGAGAGGTGTGATAAACAAGGACAGTACTGCTTGTATGGAGACAGGATTTCATCCCAGAGAAATAAAAGTAGACGGATATAGAGCTTGGTGTGTCTAGAGTTGTTCCTGCCTTGAATGCTTGTAGAACTATAGCTGAATTGATATAATTTTGTCTTAGAGGAATAAAGTTAACAGTCATAAGAACATAATGTACGTAGATTTTTTCCCCTGATATCCCATGCCGGACATAGCAAAGCCCCCTTGGACCCTGGAGAATCATAAATAATAACAGAAGGGGCTGGGGAGATGGCTCCGTCGGTAAACATGCCCGTTATACAACCAGAAGGACCTGAGTTTGAGTCCCCCAAACACACTAAGCAGCCACATGTTGCATCTGTGAGCCGGCTCTGGGGGAGGGAAGTAGAGACAGGCTGATCCCAGAAGCTCATTGGCCATCCGGTCTAACCTAATCAATGACCTTTCATTTCGATGAGGAACTTTGTCTCAAACCCTAAAGTTGGGGAAAACCATCCAGTGTTAGACTCAGGCCTCCAGGCCCACAGACACACCTGTGCACACACCTGCACCACACACAAAAGAAAAATAAAAGAAAGGTATTTGTAACACGAATCTTAAATGGTCTTAAAAAACAAAACAAAAAAAACAAAAAACAAAAAAAAAACCCAAAAACCTGGAGCCAGATATTGGGGTGAAAACCAAGAGATCAGAGGAATAGACAAGCCACAGCCAACCTCACCTCACCAACTCCTCAGCTGATCCTGTTTCCTCAGACTGAAAACCTCTGAGTCCTCACCTGGAAGGGATCTCAGCTGAACTGCTTAAAAGCCTTTAGTTCCTGGTCCTCATGCCTTATATACCTTTCTGCTTCCTGCCATCACTTCCTGGGATTAAAGGCATGTGTCCTTCCCTAGCAAAGACATGAGATCTCAAGTGCTGAGATTACAGGTGTGTGCCACCACTGCCTGGTCTGTTTCCAGTGTGGCCTTGGACTCAGAGAGAACCAGATGGATCTCTGCCTCCCGAGTGATAGGATTAAAGGCGTGTGTGCCACCACTGTCTGGCCTCTATGTCTAATCTAGTGGTTGCTCTGTTCTCTTGACTCCCAGATAAGTTTGTTAGGGTACACTATATCAGCCACAGGTGTTCACTTTAGGAAGTGTTCAGAGAGCTATTAAAAGGCAAAGCCAGAAAAGGATGAGAACAATGGTTCTCAACCCTCCTAGTGCTGCGACCTTTAACACAGTTCCTCATGTTGTGGTGACCCCGAACCATAAAATTATTTTTGCTGCTACTTTGTAACTGCAGTTTTCCCACTGTTATGAATCATAAGGTAAATAGCCATGTTTTCTGATGGTCTTAGGCGACCCCTGTGAAAGGGTCATTTAACCCCCCAAAGGGTCTCAACCCACAGGGTGAGAAATGCTGGATTATCACAAAGAAGGTTCTGAATCCTAGCTTGAAGCAAACTGTTTTACTTTACACGTTCCAGGCTCATTTGCCCACAACACAGGGCTCTCTCTAAAATACCTATTGAAGTCTAGCAAAACCTTTGCTTCATGAAACAGTTTAGAAGAAGCTTCTCTTGGTTGTATTTAGTTAATGTCTTTGCCATTAATACCTTAAGCTAAAGGAGTTTCCCAAACCCGTTGCTTCTCTTAGCCCTTGGATATGAATGAACTGACCCTGAATTATATTAAAACTTGGTTTCCGTCACATGACAGCTCTAGAGATTTGTGGAATGAGCTAGTCAATAGAAAAAAACGAGTGTGGAAGGGGCTAGATAAGTGGCCCAGCAGTTAAGAACACTTGTTGCTCTTGCAGAGGACCCAGGCTCAGTTCCCAGCACCCACCGGGTAGCTCTCAACTCTCTACAACTCCAGTTCCAGAGGATCCAACACCTTCTTTTGACTACCACTGGCACAAGGCACACACATGATGCACAAACATACATGCAGGCAAAACCTTCATACACAGAAAATAAATCTTTAAAACAAATTTAAAAGAAAAGGTGTGACCATAAGAAGGCAACAGTACACACAGCTTTACTGAGCATTGCTGAGCATGCTGGGAAAATCCCTCATAGCCAAGCCTGTCTAGAGCATGCCGACGGATTGCTACTCAGGAGAGAAAGGCAAGGGAGTCCTGGAGAAAAGGGCAATGTGGTGTTTAGGTGATGATCCTCAGCAACAAACAGAATCTGTTTGATAGTGCTGGCTTGTCTCTTGCCAGCAGACGTTGGGAGAAGTTCTAGGTCAGTGGTCCTCAACCTTCCTAACACTACGATCCTTTACTATAATTCCTCGTATTGTGCTGATCTCCAACCATAAAATCATTTTAGTTGCTACTTCATAACTGTCGTTTTGCTACTGCTATGAATCGTGATGCAAATATCTGTGCTTTCCAGTGCTCTTAGGTGACCCCTGTGAAAGGGTCATTGGACCCCCACCATTGGAAGTAGGCAGACTTGAAGTGAGTGCCTAGCACTACATCTGTGTGGCGCTTGTCTCAAACATTCAGAGCTTTATTAGAGAGATAACCAAGGGGCCAATCCATAGAGGCTGTTTTGTGTGTGTGTGTGTGTGTGTGTGTGTGTGTGTGTGTGTGTGTGTGTGT
>CABHPR010129411.1:0-14532 GCA_902168415.1 Peromyscus melanophrys | reverse complement strand
TGTGTGTGTGTGTGTGTGTGTGTGTGTGTGTGTGTGTGTGTGTGTGTTAAACCTTGTTTACACAACAAATCACATTTCTCTAGTAGCTTTAAGGGAGAGGAGGAGGAGTAACCATTTTTATTTGTCCTAAATTCATTTCTCTGGCACCATAAGACATTCTGCAAAAGCATCAGCTGCAGCCTGAGAGCTGATGACTCAGCCATTAAAAACGGCATGGACAGGGGCTCTGAAGTGAGACCTGGGCTGTGACTTCAGGAAATTGCTTAACATTTCCACCTCTTGATGTCTTCCTCTGTGAAATGACAGTAATAGCTCCTGAGTTTACAGAGCTTGAATGTGATTACATCACAGCGCGGGCCTCGCCCTCATACTCTGGGCTTTCATTTCCTTTCCTTTCGGCATTATTTTTGGTTCCACTCTGCTTCCTTCATTTTCCTCGGTCCCTCAGATTCTCTTACTAAGAACTTAATAGTCAAAGTCCGTCTTCATTTAGCAGCCCCTTAAGGCACAACAGCGAATTCAAGAGATAATCGTCATCACTTGTCAACAATATTGTAAGTGTCTGGAGATGGAGAAATCAGTCTTGACCAGAGGATGCCTGATTATCACCACTAAGTTTGACTTCTTGTGTTTGTTGTTAATACAGCATTTCAAAGTGTGGAAGCTCTTGCTTGCAAATCCTCCATTCAGAGGGTCAGACATGAGGATCACAAGTTCAAGGCCAGCCTAGGATAGAAATGAGGAAATAAGGATTTGTTGTTAGCGATTTTGCTAACGTTGCTGAGACGATGTTTGTGTGCGTTCAAATGCATGCAGGTACCAGGATGTGAGGCTGTTGCCTCTCTTAACTATAGGAGAACATTGGGTAGAGAAGGAGTTGCTGACAGTTGAGAGGCCTACCCCTGCACAACAGCTGAGAAACCGAGGCCTCTCATCTTTAAGCACAAAGTTGTTTTTCCCTAAGCATCCTTCCCTTCTTCTCTCTTTCAAACACACAACACTCCACTCCACTCCTCGGTCCCTTGAGATATTTCTGTCACATTAATGTTCCCTTTTGCAAAGAGATTTCTATCCTCTGCATCCATGGAAATTACACTGTGTATCTCTTGAAGTAAAAACAGTGCCAAAGGAACTCATTAATGATACTTGAATCTGTCTGGGCAGCTGGTTGGATTTCCTATCCTGTTTTTTTAAGCTGTTTTATTTGTGACTAAAATTTCTCTGAATCCCATTCACTAATTAAAGAACACTTTGAGTGCCAGCTGAGGGCTCAATTCTAGATGTGTTTGATTCTAGATAGGAGTTATACAGAAAGGAACTCGAGAAGTTGTGGCATTGTAGGTTTTCTCCCTAGTCATCAGAGACTGATGGTAAATGAGTCAATATGAAAATAGACATCTTCAAAGTTTGGTATTTTATATATATATATAAAACACGTCACCGAGTCTAATGAAAGAAGCAAGGACGAGGGTTGGGGACGAATAAGAGCAGGAGACTTCAGGGCCTCTGCTCTTCCCTCAGACAAAGCCGAAGTGGGGTACTGAATAGAGATGAAGATACAGGAGATGTGGAACTACTGCCCCACACCTGGAGAGAGCACCAGAGAGAACAGAAACTGTGGGGATCCCTGGGCTCCAGCCTATTTCAGGAATTAAAAATATTGGTTTGTGGTGTCTACAGATAGTTTAAGACATTTCCACCAAGCACTGTATTCCCCAAGATAGTTCACCAAAATTTGGAAATGCAAAGAGTCATGATTATAGGTAGAACAACAGGAGGTCAAAAAGTCCTTGTGGTTGAGGCTTAGAGTTTGTCCTTGAGAAAAGCACTTCGGCTGCTGAGAATCTTAATTCTAACCCCCACCGGTACATGATGGGAATAATGCCCATGTCAGTTTAGAAAGCCAAAAGTCACTCCTACATTTATGCAAAACGCTGAAATAAAATGGGAAAACACTAAGCAATTAAAGGAACTAAAATCCACAGTAGCCTAATTAACCTTCAGCGCATACAAAACGCATACAAAATTGACTTCCAAAATGCCAGTCCCTGTACACCCTTTATGACCTTTACAGAGAAAAGATCTGCTCTCCAGCACCCATTGGACTCACACAAAGCCACAAACAAGTGCAGTGAGTGTTTGTGCACCCACATACTCCCACCTAGAAAATGAACACTTCTGTGCAATCGATTAACTCTCCATGTCAAGAGGGAGAGTTTTGCAGATACAAGTGGCTTTTGCAATCAGTTGTGTCCTGGGTGCTTTATCAGTGGGTTTTCAGGCAGTTGGTTTGTAGGAGCCATGGTGTAGCCTGTCTGGGGTGGAGCTGGGCAAGTGACAGACAGTGCCATGAGCTGCAGTGGACCCAGAAGCAGTAGACACACCCCAGTGCAAGTTGGATTTTTTTTGTTTTGTTTTAAAGGCTTCAACACATGCTTTAGCAACCTTGAAAGACAAGATTGATGGACTCTTGGATGTGAGCAAACACTGGCCACGTGTTTGGGACATGCAGTGGCTGCATTATTGTAAAGATCTGCACCGGCCGGCAAGCTCAGACCATTGCTGAGTCCTGGTGGCCCAGTGGTTAGAATTCACACATATGAAGCACACGTAAACTTTAAGTGAGACTTTAGGCCCTTTGCCTACAGGTGCTTATGGTTTGTCTATGTTCATATTTCCAGCTATGTCGTGACCTTGCAAAGTCTACACCGTTTCCTAATTATCTGAACATTTACAGTCCAGTGGTTTCCCCTGCCCTGGGTCCTAGCACAGCCTGTTACACAGTCACCAAATGGACATTTCCACTGCATTAAAAAAATAATATTTTAACATGAAGTATGCAAATACAAAACAGATGTGTGAAGGTCAGGAGAAGGTGAGCATTATCGTGGAATATTTAGCCTTTGACTTTCAGCCTTCTCACTTTACTTCTTCCTTTCCTCTCACAAATAAAGAATATCCTTGGAGGCTCATGGCTAGAACTAACCAACTATTATTGATGGCAAGAATATCTCGGGGGTCTCATTTTGCACAGCAATGACTTATTAAGGTATGGTATGTCTTATACAAATAATGTGCTGTGTAGTGGGTAGCTGTTCCAGCTTTGACCTGGAAGTACTACCCCCATTGAGGCTTTGGTAACTGTCACGCCTACGAGGCGGGGCCGAGACAGGAGGCCTTAAGACCCAAGATCCGGATATGCTGGCTCTCTTGGTTCCTGGATCCTGGCCACTGGAGGTAGATTGAGCAGAGTTCTCCAGAGAACACTACTGGACTGCGCTACACCTTTCCCAGACCCTGTAACCTATCCCTTTACTTGTAAGTTACTCCACAAAATAAACATCTCTTTTAACTATGTGGAGTTGCCTTGATACTACAACCAATAGTGCTGTCTCACAAAAGGGCCATTTGTGAGTAAAAGTGTGTGTCTTGTTGCTTTACCCATGAACTCCTAGTAGCCACTACGTTGCCTGCAATGCACTTGTCCTGTTCATGTTCCAGGGAAAGATGAACAAAGATACTGAACTCACAAAGCATGGGGTTCAAATGAGCAAAGAGAAAAAGACAGACAGCAAAGGGGCACATGTGCAAAACTATGCACAAATAGAATATATTGCCCTGTAGTGCTTACTGCTGCTCAGAAACACAGCAGTATAGTAAGACAGGGAGTGACTGACAGGTTGGAGGAGGTCTGTGGCTGTTACAGATATGATCCATAGGAAAAGTGTTTTCAGAAAAGTAAGGGTTGCATTACACATAAATATTGAACAAGAAAAGTCACACAAGACTGTCCCGTGACCAGTGGGATGAAAGTGAGAATTGCAGGATCAGGAAGAACAGGTCCATTGAAGTTGGATTTTGAGATAGATTTTTACAAACTTTGCATCAACGATTGCCAATTAGGCCAGGTGGTGGTGGCACACGCCTTTAATCCCAGCCCTCAGGAGGCAGAGCCAGGCGGATCTCTGTGAGTTCGAGGCCAGGCTACCAAGTGAGTTCCAGGACAGGCTCCAAAGCTACACAGAGAAACCCTGTCTCGAAAAACTAAAAAAAAAAAAAAGATTGCCAATTAGTGGGTGACCAAGGAATGAACAGGCTCCAAAATGGACTCCTGTTTCTTCCTCACATACCACAGAGAAAGAAGCATAGCCAATGTGACACTTCATGTTTCTCACAGCAAAGTTGAAGTTCGTTCTCAAGCTTCTGCTCATATCAGAAACCTGCGCCTGGATGTGGTGAGCGTGCACATAAAGATGGGTGTGTGGAGTACATGTGAGTCATGTCACAAGAGTTGCTTCTCAGTCTGGGGTCGGGAGTTTGATTTTCTGAAATTAGCTGTGGATGGTGGGCTCAACAGGTGACATCACCTGCTGCTAAACCTAAGACCTGAGTTCAATCCCTGAGACTCATGGGAGAAGTTTAACTGATTCATGAAAGTTGTCCTCTGACCTCTACACATGTGCCGTGGTGGGCGCGCGTGCGCTCTCTGTCTCTGTCTCTGTCTCTGTCTCTGTCTCTGTCTCTCTCTCTCTCTGTCTCTCTCTCTCTCTGTCTCTCTCTCTGTCTCTCTCTCTCTCTCTGTCTCTCTGTCTCTCTCTGTCTCTCTCTCTGTCTCTCTCTCTCTCTCTCTCTCTCTCTCTCTCTCTCTCTCTCTCTCTCTCTCTCTCTCTCTCTCTCTCTGTCTCTCTCTCTCTCTGTCTCTCTCTCTCTCTCTCTCTCTCTCTCTCTCTCTCTCTCTCTCTCTCTCTCTCTCTCTCTCTCTCTCTCTCTCTCGTGCGCGCGCGCGCGCACACACACACAATTTTTAAATAAAATGGTGAAAGATAACTGACGACCCCATACTTTGAAATAAGAAATGCATACTTTTTCCCCAACATCTACCCAGTCCACTAGAGGGTCCACTCTGAATATATAGGAGGAGTGAGTATCTATCAAAGCCAGAAGACAAGCTCGGATGCAGCCTGTCTTCTTGAATAGTCCATATTCTCTGACTGGTCCCCTTGGTATCCATGTTGTTCCTGCACGGTGGAGATCAGGGTCCTTGTTCCCTTTCTAATTACTAGGTACTTGCTCAAATGTCACATAAAGAACGACCTTCTTCCATTGTGTCACAGAAGGTGCTATTTTCTCCCAGCTCTCAGCAAAACTCTCACTAGCAATTTCTTATTCTTCTGTGCCACACTTCCTTGATGAATACAGCAATCAGCCTGACCTTTTAGTACAAAGGCAACATCCACATCGGTGCCCGTTTGAGAGTGGAACAGCCATGGAAAGTGGAATGCAGACACTGGCTGGCAGCCGTTCTCCATGGTCTCTGGCTTCTAGGCTCATGTGTCCACAGATGAACCTTCTCGTGCCTCTCTGTACAACGAGCTATGGCAAATGCCCTTTTGGAATTTAACTGAAAGCTATGCATTCACACATAGGTTCATAAAACATTTGATATATACATCAGAGGTTCTTATGCTTTTTCCACTCATGACTCTCTTTTTTTGCCCAAGAAATTTCTACACAAACTTTATTATATAGGTAGATAAATTGTGTCAAGCAAATATGTTCTGGTAATCATACATAAATTTATTTTAAAACAGTTCCTCATGCATATCCTTTTACCAGTTACTAAAGAAAGCAAATTTGTATACTGATCAGATGGACATGTCCATTTAGTTTATGTAAATAAACTGTAGCTAAATGTTTGATATTGTGGGACACAGAGCATTTCAACATTTTTCAGAGAAGATCAACTTTTTTTTTATTTTCTAATTGCCAACACTAAGACTGCTACCTTGCATAAATAAATACATAGTATAAAAAAAAAGTATACTTGGGCCATTTCAGAAATCTGTCCTAGTCCCAAACCAAAACTCACTGAAGATTTTTATGATGCTCAGGTCAATGGCTTAAATAGCATTTTAAAAAATCAAACATTCTAAAACGGAAAACCCCCACGATATACTGAATTGATATATGCATGCTAAGGAATGCAATGACACTAAGAAAATATTTAAAAGTCTTCGTTTTTCAGATGAAGCCATTGGTGTTTCCATCAGAGCAGAGTGAATGAACCACAGCTATTCACAGCACAATAGTCTCAAATCAGAGCCAGTGTGTTTCGGGCAGTGATCACTGACGTTGTGTGTCATGGCAGTGTGAGAAGTACATGTGTAGGATGTTCAGCCTGAGGCTGAAGAGAACCTATGGGCAAGAGCTGGCAGAAACACCGCGGGTCCCTTGCATGTTTAGCTTCGAATTATTTTTTTGTATTTTGAGCGTTCAGAGACGTTTTGCTGTTGCTGTTTCTTTTCACAATACCCTTGTTCAGTCATGTGACCTCATATGCTGTCATGATCCACAATTTTACAAGCTGTGATACAGATGATAAAGACAGAAAGATCTATCTAGAGAGATGATTGATAGATATGTCGATAAATCAATAATTGTTAGATTGACAAATAGGTGGATAGGTGATAAAGAATAACAATTTGGAGAGCTATTAAACAAACAAACAAATAAACAAAAACAGAAATGTAGACCAAATACGGATAAAGGTGCAGCTGAAAATGCTGTGGTTATAAAGGACACAATACTGCCCATATATATATATATATATATATATATATATATATATATATATATATACTTTAATATATATTTTTTTAAAGACCCTGCAGTGAGCAGACACTTCTAGACATGAAAACCACAGTTCTGAAGTGAAAGTGAAGCTTGATATGGCTGAACACATTAAAAAGCATCCCTGAAGCCAACGGGCTCTGGAAAGATTTGATCTGAACATCCTCATTGCTTATGCTTTCATAATCATGTCTATTTCGGGGGACATGCTTGCTGTTCCAAAATCAGTCTGCAGGCATTCCGTGATTCACTTTAACGTGTCCTGCAGGTTGCAATGGTGTGTCTGTGCCCTTTAGCATCGGGTGGAGCACGTTCACACCACAGGCACTTCACCTGGACAATATGGGTTGTGTCCTAGGCAAATTGAAGCCTCCCCAGATGGAGGTCTGAGTAGGTACATCAGAGACTAAGGACACATCCCCAGTTTCTTCTTGTCCCCTCCGCCACAAGCACTCTTACTCTCGTCTGTCTCATTCCTCACTCCTGGACGGTGTCACCCTGTCTCATATCTGGTCATTAGTACAGTATTCAGATCATCTGTCCATTTTGGGCTGCAAACTGTGCACCCTGAGTCACCCTGTGTCTTGAGATAGAGCTGAAGCTCCCTGAGAATAATATCAGTTCAACTACTCTAGGTCCACAATGGTCTAAAATGAGTTTACTCATCATATTTTCAAAGACTCTAGTGGGGGAAGGCAAGCTCTTCTCCTTCAATACTTCCCTCACCAGTGTGAAGTTTGCTCTCATGTAGACGAATTTCTAAACAGTCCTATTAAACAAGAAACACAGAGCCAAATACAGGGGGAATAGCCAAAGAGATCAGAGCACTAGCGAAGAGCCACGACTACCTTATCTTACCACCTCGCTGCAGTTGCTTCCCAGAGAGAGCCTCTTCCTGTCTGACTGTGTTTTTATTGCTTTTCTGTTCTGTCTTCTCATTGGCTCTAAGCCCAGCCACATGACTTCCTTGTCAATGCCTGTCTATACAGACCTCCAGGTCTCTATGGTTGGTACTAGGATTAAAGGCTGTGTCCTTGACCACACAGAGACTCTGCCTGCCATGTGATCGGATTAAGGGCATGTGCTACCACAGCCACTTCTGCTTATGGCTCGCTGTGTGACCTCGCTATGTGACCTCTGATGTCCAGGCAAACTTTATTAACATACAAGTAAAAATCACATTTCAGCACAATTAAAATATCACCACACTCTCACACATGCGCGCACACACACACCCTATAATTAAATTATTCTAT
The DNA here is from genome assembly GCA_902168415.1 of Peromyscus melanophrys. Classification (NCBI taxonomy): domain Eukaryota; kingdom Metazoa; phylum Chordata; class Mammalia; order Rodentia; family Cricetidae; genus Peromyscus; species Peromyscus melanophrys. The sequence continues at coordinate 6,646 of CABHPR010129411.1, read as the reverse complement.
AAATAAGATATCCTAATGTGATGAAGTTTTGTTTTTGTTTTTGTTTTTGTTATCCTAGAGCCTTTGGTACCTGCTAAAGGTTAAAACATACCAGGCCTGGTGTTTTCAATAGCCTGGGAAGATTTTAATGAGGAAGTGGAACCTTGGGACTGGTTTGCAGGGAGAGAGTATCTAGGACACCAGGCCCATATGTGGGTGCGCTTTCTGTGTGCTCAGAATCAAGCTTCTATTTCTGTCCCCAAGTTTTCCTTCATTTTGCTGCAGTCCTTTATTTGTAAGAAGTACAGACTTAAATGAGTCCAATTTTTAGGATAAATTATTTGTACAAAGAGGCTGGAGACAGTTAGTCTAATTGCCGCTCATTCAGGCTACGTGGTTTCCTAGGAAGGGAGCTGGGGAGCCAGCATTGATTAGGCACCTGGACGTGTCAGGAGCATCACAGACATTATCTTAATTCCCCAACAACCATGGAAGGACATTATTATGGCTGCCAATTTAGTGAGAGGCAAATTAGGCAAGGTCACGGATCTATTAGTGGTTACAGCCATGTTTCAAACCTAAATCTCTCTCATACCTCATTTTGTGTATTTTTTTTTACACTCTGTTTACAGAAGACTTAATACAGGCAGCCAGACCTGAGTTCTGCCCTCATTAAAATTCTCAGATCCAGGAGATGTCTATTTATTCGGGTTTATGTTCTTCCTCCTAATCATCATCCTGGGCTCTGACTGTCTCTTATCTTCTCCATTGTTCATTGTCCATATGGCGGTCATCACAGTGTTTCATCTTTGACATTTCCATCATTGTATCATATTCACAATTAATAGCTATATGTGTCGGTGCTTCTGAAATTGAAGAATTGGGTGTTTTGACATTGCTTCAACTGTCATTTTCATTCATGCTAAAGGATGTTTATTTTTATCAGTAACATTTTTAGTTTTTATTTTTGACACTTAATTTTTTATTAATTTTTGAGCACTAAAGTATTTTTATTTTAATCTTTCATCCTATTTCTTTTATTTTTGAGATTATAATTATATAATTTCCCCCTTTCCTTTTCTCCCTTCAAACTTTCCCATATACTCCTCTTTGCCCTTTCAAATCAATGGCTTTCTCTTTCATTAATTGCTGTTTATATACATATATGGGTATGTATATATTCCTAAATACATAAGTACAACCAGCTCAGTCAACATAATGTTACTTGCATGTATGTTTTCAGGTCTGACCATTTGGTATTGGATAACCTAGTGGTGAGCACTCCCCTCAGTAAGACTTTCTCCCACTGTCAACATTCCTCAGTTGCCTGTGGTTGTTTGTGTAGAGTTGAGGCCTCATGAGTTTTCCCCTAGCATGTCTCTTGTTCTTGTTCAGCTCATGTGTAGGCAGTCATGTTAGCAAGACTTTATGGGTGTAGCTTCTGACCTTACTAAAAAACACAATCTCACAGCAGACTCCCTTTCCCTGGCTTTTATATACACACACACCCCATTCCACAATGATCCCCAAGCCTTCGGTGTGCAGATTGTATTGTAGATACACTTACTCAGCCATGTTCATTGCTTCCCTAGTCACAATAGCTGTGAAATGGAACCTAAAGGTCCTTCAAACGATGAACAGATAATGGAAATGTAGTGTATATACTCTACGAAATACTATTCAACCGTAATGTGAAACTGAAATTTGAAAGTAAATGGATAGAACTAGAAAAGATCATACTGAGCGAGGTGACCGGGACACAGAAATATAAACACCACACGCTCTCTCTCATCTGAGGCCCCCAACTCCAAATTTTCAGGTGTGAGTACAAATCCTGGAGTAACTAACTACAGAAAGCGGGGTGAGGGGTGGGGGATCAATAGAGAGGGGATATCAGGGTACAAGTGATGTGATGGGGTAAACAGAGGACTCTAGGGATGAGGGAGGGAGCTAAGTACAGAAGGAGGAGGAAAGACAGTAACATGACAGCGAGGATGTCTGAAAAACTCGCAAAGGATCATGCTATTAACTATTTACCTATCATACACTTAAGTCAGTGCACGAATACACGCATATAGTTTAAAGAAATTTTCCCATCTGGGCTGACAATGTTTCCTCCAAGAGCCAAAGACCATTTAACAAAACCCCCAACACCAGGCATGAAAATCCCTCCTTCAAGTAGTGGTCAGCATTGTCCAAGAGACTCCCAAAACATGACAGGCTAGTGCCATTACCTTTGGTTGCCCCCTAGAAGTGGATAGTAAGTCCTCTATTGCTGAAGACACTGTGCACTTCAGAAACAGGGCCCAGAAGCCCCTGAGCTGGATCTGACCTGTTTCATGGGATCTAATGCCCTCTTCTGGCCTCTGTCTACACAAGAAAAACATGTGATATGTATACATACATATATACATATACACATACCAACCAAACACATAAGAAAATCTTTTTTAAAAGATATATTTGTAAGTTTTCCTTTTTTTATTAAGAAATTTTTTCATTTATTTTACATACCATTCAAAGATTCCCCTCTTCCTTCCTCCTACCCCCAAAGCCTCTCCCTCCCAACCCACCCCCCTACTCTCCCCCACAAGAAGGCAAGGCCTCCCATTGGGAGGCACAACCAGTAGACGCAAATCCAAGCCCTTCCCCCTGCCTCAAGGCTGCATGAGGTGTACCATCATAGGTAGTGGGCTCCACAAAACCCACTCCAGGGATGGATTCGGATCTTACCACTAGGGGGCCCCCCAAACAGATCAGGCTATACATCTGTCTCGCCATGCAGAGGGCCTAGCCCAGTCCCATGCAGGCTACACAGCCATTTATCCAACTTTCATGAGTTCCCACTAGTATGGTTTGGTCATCTCTGCAGGTTTCCCCATCATGATCCTGATGTACTTGCTCATAGAATCCCTCTTCTCTCTCTTTGACTGGACTCCTGGAGCTCTGCCTGGTGTTTGGCTGTGGATCTCTGCATCTGCTTCCATCAGTCACTAGAGAAAAGCTCTGTGATGACAGTTAGAGTATTCACTGGTCTGATCACTGGGGTAACCCAGTTCACTTCCACTATTTCTAGTACTCCAAGCTGGGGTCATCCTTGGGGATTCCTGGCAACTTTCCTAGCACTGGGTTTCTCTCTATCCCCATGATGTTTCCCTCTATCATGGTATCTCTTTCATTGCTTTCCTACTCTTTCCCTGTTCCAGTTTGACCATCCCATTCCCTTATGTTCTCATCCCATCCCCTCATCCCCAGTTTACTCATGGAGATCTCATCTATTTCCCCTTTCGAGGGCAATCCATGTGTCCCTCTTTGGGTCTTCCTTGTTAGCTAGCTTCTCTGGAGTTGTGGGTTGTTGTCTGGTTATCCTTTGCTTTACATCTTGTATCCACTTATGAGTGGGTACATACCATGTGTGTCCTTCTGAGTCTGGGTTACCACACTCAGGATGATATTTTCTAGTTGTATCCATTTGCCTGCAAATTTCATGATGTCATTTTTTTCTCTGCTGAGTAGTACTCCATTGTATATATGTACTACATTTTCTTTATCCATTCTTCAGTTGAGGGGCAGCTAGGTTGTTTCCAGGTTCTGGCTATTATGAATAATGCTGCTATGAACATAGTTGAGCAGGCGTCATTGTGGTATGATTGAGCATTCCTTGGGTATATGCCCAAGAGGGGTATAGCTGGGTCTTGAGGAAGAATGAGTCCCAATTTTCTGAGAAACCGCCACACTGATTTCCAAAGTGGCTGTACAAGTTCACCCTCCCATCAACAGTAGAGGAGTGTTCCTCTTGCTCTATATCCTCTCCAACATAAGCTGTCTTCAGTGCTTTTTATTTGTTTCTGCAATCACTTGAAATTGGGACTAAAAAGTACCTTGGGATTTCTCCTGAGGTGCTTTGCTTTCATTTTATACTGCTGGGCAGGGCCTGAGTTTACAGGTGCTCTTCCAACACGCTGAAGACTTGAAGACAGCAAACTTTAAGACATTACAGCTTTGCCAGCTGTTGGACTTGATGTTATAATGTAGTTGTAAATAAAAATAACAAGATCTCACCCCTGTAGAATTATAGTCTAATGAGGGTGGTGTTTTTCTAACTCAAAAACAAAGCCCATCATATAACCACCACTATGAACAAAGTATAAAGGAAAGGGGTTGACCTCAGCATGAAAGACCCTACCTAGAGAAGCCTAACATGAAGTGGGAGGGTCAAAGAAGACCCCCTTGAGAAGATGAAAGTTGAGCTGAATTTCATGAGGAATTATCAACTGCTTTCTCTTCTGTTGTCTTTTATTTTCCCTGTGTTTATTCTTCAACATTATTGATGAGTTAAAATAGATTTTAAAACATTGAAAGTAAGCTGCCAGGTGCTAGTGTGCTAATTAACAATGCAATGGAGGCAGAGGACAGTCTCTTGACTGCTACATGAAGCCACCCACATTCATGTATGAACCACCCCAGACTCAGTGGTTCATGACAGCCAGCACATACGTGTTCACACTTCCTTGAGGGTTGTCTCTCAAGTTCAGCTGATTGAGGCTGGGTGTGGCTAGGGACCCTACTTCACACTGGACTGGCTTTATTCCAACTGCTTCCCTGTAAGACAGCAAGCAGGGCGATGAGATGGCTACACTGCTAGTATCTCATCCTTCTTGGATCTGCAGGCTGTGTGAGCCTGTTTTTCACATAACAGTGTAAAAAAATGCAAGGAAGCAATCAGAAATATGAGGGATCTTTTAAGTCCTGGTAGAGTAAAAATTTGCACAGTTGTAGTTCTTGCCCTGATTCCATTGATGAAAACAAGTCAATGGCTAACCTCAAAGCCGAGGAGAGAAGTATAATCTACCAATTAAGAGGCTACAGCAGGAACGCAGATGGAGAAGGGCAAAGTGCTAGAGTTAGTAATTTGACCTCTGCAACTGCTATGCATTTCACTAATAGATGCATACCTGACAGGATTCTGTATCTGCAATATGTCCTATTGAAATAATTGGCTTCAATAAATTCATGGAAGCATGGTTTAAATATGTGCTGAGTATATTAAAGACTTATGATTGGTAATCATGAATCACCTTCAAATGATAGAGTCCTAAATTATAATCTACACAGCAGCTATTTGTTGTTAGTGTGAGTAACATAACTTCTAAACAGGTTGTCACTGTTACTGAACTTATAAACACACTAGTTAAGCATTGCAGAGAATACTAGAAAATATGAGAGAGAAAGAAAAGGCACACAAGTTTGAAAATGTATCTGAAGTTATGTATCAATATCCCAGACAAAGTTAGCAAACACCAAGCATGTGTATGCATTCCCTGAGGGACAAGGACAATGGGATAGACATGTCATGGATGCCGGAAGTGTAGAACGTTAGTATAGCGACAGACTGTGCTGTACAACCAGTCAACTAGGTCACCATGGAACTCAGGGAAGAAATCACTGTAGACTGAAAGGTGAGCCCCTGGCACAAGCAGGATTTGTATAAGCTGAGATTCCATTTGAGAGCAACCAAACAGAGGAACTGGAGTCGGCAACTTCACATGGTTACATTTCACATATCTTAACCAAAAAGCATAGGGAACTGACTGCCTAGGGTAGATAATTTCTTGGAAATAATAATGTTGACAGCAAAATAGCTAGTCATATGTAGTGCATACTGTGAGCTGGGGATGCATTGTATCTTTTACACATACTTTGATGTCATGAAGGTACCATTTAAATAAATATTATGTGATTGGTAATGATTTTTTTCAATGATATAAACTAGTCTACTGGATCAAACAAGTAGAGTAATGACTTTACTAGCTAGCCTTTGGTTGTTCATATGTCTCTGATAGTGTTCTAAAGACTTTGTGTAAGCTAATAAATTTACTTGAAAGTTCAGAACTTTAATTTCCATGATCAACTACACCCAAGTAACTCTTATAAATGGAGAAAAAAAGTAAAAAGAAATCAACTCTATTGGCATACAATCAAACATGGAATAAAAATGATCATACAGTAGTGACCAGTGAGTGATATATTTGTCAGGGAGGGAAGAGAGAGTGGGGCAAGGGAGGAAGGGAGGGAGAGAGAGAGGGAGGGAGGGAGGGAGAGAGGGAGGGAGGGAGGGAGGGAGGGAGGGACGGACAGAGATAGAGGGGGACAGAGAGAGACAGAGAGAGAGATTCTAGGGACTTGGCTAATAACGTTATGGTGTTGAGAAGCTTTATAGTCTTCATTAGACAAGGTAGGAAACCTGGAGACCCCATCTGGGTACTGGATGGCACATGAAGTTAACACATTAATTAACACAGGGGTGAAAAGAGTTTTGAATCTGCTCTAAGTTCTTATTCAAGGACTATTGCTGAGTAGCTGTGTGACCTTGGGAGATTCGTTGACCTTTCTAAACCTGGGAAGCTAACATGGGTTTGCTGATATAAGACAACATACAAACACAGTACTGGGCCCATGCTAGATGAGTACAATGCTCTGACTTCTAGCTAAATACACATTTCTCTAATCACCTTAAAGCTTAATTATGTACAACATGGGCCTGTTTTGAATCCCTATGGTATTGTGGTAGCCAAGAAAATATCATGAAAGAAAAACTCCATGGCAATTTCTTGTATGTGATCCAAATGGAAGGGCTTTGAAGGAGGTTAGGGGGTGCAGTGGAAAT
>CABHPR010129410.1:0-13316 GCA_902168415.1 Peromyscus melanophrys | reverse complement strand
GACATTCTGAGAGCATCTGCACAGCGGTCAACTCCAGGCTGACCCTAGGGACAGCATCGGGAAGAGCTTAAGGGCTCAGATCACTCTCCACTCCATTTCTTCTGGGGAGAACCACTCCCCACATGCGGAAAAGTAAAAATGTTACATGGAAAAACGTCTCGATGCTCTTCCCATGTAATAACATTCAATAATTTAGGAAGTGGGGTGAAAAGGCACAGGACAGCAGTGGTGTATATTCCACAAGCATGCAAAGCCCCAAATTCAATCCCCAGTATCACTAATACCAAAAACAAACAAACAAACAAACAAACAAACAAATCGGGCGAAGACAGACGGCCTCGGGTGGAAGCTGGTGCTGGGGCCGAAGCCAGAATCTAACTACCGTAACTGAGCTACTCAGACCCCAGTCCCTAAGATTTTCTTTTCTTTTCTTTTTAAAAATCCAGTGTCTCACTCTGTAGCCTAGTGGAGACTGGGGTTCAACATCCACTCTCTCCAGCCCTCTCAAGTGCTGGGACCACAGGTTTGTGCCACCACATCCAGCCCTTCTTTTCTTGTTTTTCTTTTTTGCAGTACTAGGGGCTGCATCCAAGACTCTACACGTGCCAGGCAAGGACTCTATCACTGAGCTATATGTCCACATCTTTCCTTTATAAATTGTGAGATAAAGTCTCACAAATTTGCCCAGGCTGGTCTTGAACTGTCTGCCTTTGGAGTAACTGGGATTACAGGCAGGTGGCAGCAGACTTAGCCTTATTTTATTTTTGAAAGACTAGACGATTAAATTATAAAATGTAAGAAAATTCCCCAGGGCCAGTCACCGCAGAACAAGCAAATAAACCAACCAGCTAGAAGAATGGCTGCAGTTTATAGTCTAAATGCTTGGGGCAGAATAAAGGTGATATCAGATTATTCAATGTTACTGAATGAGAAGGGTATTAAGTTTTTCCATATTTCGTTTTTACTTTTTTGTATATGAGGAGTGGTTCTCCCCAGAAAAAAAATGGAGTGGTAAGAGTGATTGAAACCTCAATATAAGGCCTTTCCTAAGATCTTGGTGGGGAGATAATACAAAATTCATTTCCTAAACCTTGTATTTAAAATGCTGATATAGGCTGGCAAGAAGGCTCAGCAGAAAAATGCTGATATGTATCAATTTTGAGAGGTAACTGATACAACATTCTCAAGACTTTCCTCTTTAAAAAAAAAAAAAAAAAGGCTGGTGAGATGGCTCAGTGGTTAAAAACACTGGCTGCTCTTCCAGAGGACCCAGGTTCAATTCCTATCACCCAAATGGCAGCTCACAACTGTTTGTAACTCCAGTTCCAGAGGATTCAATACTCACACAGACATACATGCGGGCAAAACACTGATACACATAAAAATAAAAATAAAAAAATCATTTAAAAAATTTTTAAAGAAAGTTTTTAAAAAATGTAATTAAAAGCGGGGAACTACAAACAAACAAATTTTAAAGAGAGAAATCTGTGGGCAGAATCTGCCCCCTAGCACATGTGCACCAGGGTCAGGCAGGACACATTTATGTCCCGGGTCCTGTAAGATTATGAAGCTGAAACTGTCTACCAACTTGTAACATTACAGCTCTCCTAGAGTCTTAGTGCCACACACTCCCCAGGTGTTCATGCAGCACAGAGTTGTGAGCAGTGCCCTACACTCAGGAATGAGAACGTCACTGGTTCGTGTATTTGCCATGCGCCATTATTACTTTACTGTCCTCTTACCACCAGCAGCCTTAGACACACACCTCCCGCGGCCACTCTGTGTTTAGACAGGGTCACACTGTAACTTAGGCTGGCCTGCAACTGTGTAGCTCAAACTCACTGTGATTCCCCTCCCCAGTCTCCCAAGTGCTGGGATTACAGATGTGAGCTGCCATCTCCACGCTGCATGAATCCTAAATGGTCTTATAATAAACACCGGAGCCAGATATCGGGTAAAGCTAAAAGATCAGAGGAAACAAGCCACAGCCACTTCTCACCTCGCCAACTCCTCAAATCCTCTGACTGCATGCCTCTGAGTCCTCAGCCAAAAGGCCTAGCTCCTGTCTCCTCAGGCCTCATATGCCTTTCTCCGCCCAGCCATTTCACTTCCTGTCTCAACCTTCCTAGTGCTGGGATTAATGGCGTGTGTGCTGCCCTAATACTGGGGTTAAAGGTGTGTGCCACCACTGCCTGCCTCTGTTTCTCTCCTAGACTGGATCAATCTCATGTAGTCCAGTGTGACCTTGAACTCAGAGATCCAGACAGATCTCTGCCTCCTGAGTGCTAGGATGTGTTGCACAGAATTATTTCTCATCTTGCACCTCACATACACACACAGCACAGGAGGATTATACAAGTATAACATGATGGCATAAAACAAAAACCACCTCATGATTCCCTTCTCAAAACATGTTCCCATCAACAGCAGAACACGTGTGCTACCGGGGGAGGGGCACTGAGAATGGAGAAGCTTAAGCAGGAACGGGAGTGCGAAGGAAGGAGTGGGAGGAAGGGAGTGGGAAATTAACCAAAACTAAGTATTTTAAAATCCTTAGTGGAAATCTACTACTTTGTAAGCTAATTAAAGAATGTGATTTTTTTTTTTTAAAGTAGTTTGAATGAAGATACCTTGCATGGGTGAATAATGTTGTTCCCAGAAGTCATGGGCTATTAAACAAATTCCAGGGCCAAGTCTGGGATACTTCCTTATGAGTATCAGGGAGTCCTCAGAGGCCCTCAAGACAATGTAGACTCTTGCTACTGCTCTTGGTTGCCAGCAGTTGCTAAGACCTATTACTAAAGACACCTCACACTCTGGTTTCAGGTCAGAGAAATCAAGCTGGAACTGACCTAGAAACTTCCTCCCTGATGGCTAGCTTTCACAGTGCTGGAACACGGCCCTGGAAGAGAAAAGCCACCAGTACTATAACCTGGCAGTGGATCTCACATGCTGAATACTGACCTGCCAGGCAGCCTGTAGCCACTGGGGCTATATTAACACCAATGATAAACCATCAATACTGCGGCAGTAACCAACCACTTTTTAATGAGACTGACAGCCAGCTCCACAGGTGCACGTCCATGCCTAGTCCTGTAAACCTGGTCAAATCCACAGCTGGGCTGCTCACAGGCCTTAAGGGACCTAGTATTATTGTTTTACTAAATGGACATGTTGTCAAATAGCCTTCTAAATATAACCTTTATTGCAAGAGATGAATGCAGCTCTCAACTCTCATCAGAGAAGCTTTTTAAAAAAAAAAAAAAAATTATGTGTCTCTGTATGTGGGTTTATACATGTGAGTTCAGGTGTCCAAAAAGGGTGCTGGGAACTGAACTCTGGTCCTCTGCAAGGGCAGTGCACACTTTTAACCGCTGAGCCGCTTCTCCAGCTCCAAAGAGGCTCCTTTTTGCAGTATATGATGGTTAATATTGAGATTCACACTGGTCAAAGTGCAGCGAACAAGTGTCTGTGGCGAGCTCAGCCATAAACGGGATGTCTATAGTACACACACACGCACACCCCTCAAGACTCAGGGAACACTGTGGAAGAGGGGCAGAGAGAATTTAGGAGCCACAGGATGGGGAACAGTGCTGTGATCCTGTCTTCCCAATATGACACGGTGTTGTACTCATCAACTCACAGCAGCTGGGGTTACTCAAGATCAAGCAAAATCAAGCAAGTCAACATTCCAGCATGGCTAGAGGAGGAGCACCTGAGGCCCATCCTAGCTGAGGAGCTATAGTTAGGAGCTGCTGACTGAGGAGGATTCATTTTCTTCAGGGGTGTAGCCCCAGATCCAGTAAATAAGCCCGTATCTACTCATGCATAGACAAGTAACCCTAACCAAAAAAAAAAAAAAAAAAGAAAAGACAGACATGAACACGGGAGGAGGAAGTGTTATGAAGAGGGAGGAAGAAGGGTTCCAAAGGGAACAGAAGGGGTGTAAGCAAGGGGACTAGGTTGTGTATGTATGTAGGTATGTAATTCTGATCGAAATGCATTAAATGTATCCTCACTCATCATGGCTTTGTGTGTATACACACATTAGTGTATGTACACAGACTGTCTGACTTACAGTGGTTTAACTTAACACAGCACAAAAAAATGCCGTATGCATTCAATAGGCACTGTGCCTTGAACACCAGTACTTTCCTGGGCTAGCAATATGCACTAGGAAAGTTTCTTGCTATGCTGAGAGCCACAGCCCCCAGTCACACACTGCATCACAAGGAAAGGCAACAGTGCTCCGCAGTGGTGTGTGACAATGACACTGAGCAGTGGGACACCACCTCTGCCCACTTCTGCAGTTAACGTTCCCCGATCACAGGAGGCACACTGGGTGATTTACCTGGAAAAGCGTATTAGCACCTTGCAGTCTGGCTGGGCTCAGGGGAGCAAATGGGCTGAGAGTACTCCAAAAGTGGATACTGGAGAGCAAGGGGCTCGGAGTCAGCAAGATGGGTGTCTGCAATACACAAGAAGATTGCTCAAGGGCTTGCCAGGATTGTGCCCTAGCATCCCAAAGACACAAACAGAATCCACACACTATGTTCTTCTCCTCCCCAAACATCTCTAAGCCCGAAACTTTCTCATGATGAAAAGCTCAGAAATCACATTATAACCTAGGAAAGACAAAGGTCACCACAATCACTTTAGAACCTAACTTTTATAGGGTCTTTGCAAACTAGAAAGCAAACCTAAATTTGGGTACAAAGGGCAACAGCTGAGTACCTATAATATCAGACCATCTGGGGTGATCTTATTCAAAAGCTCTCCAAGGGGAGCAAGATAATAATGTATAGGTAAGCTGACTACGAAGCCCACACCATTCCTTCTCTCAAGGCTCCCAGTCACTTGTGTTTTCTCTCTCCTAAGACGGCAACAGTTTTAAGGGAGCCTCTGAAGTTGCTTTCTTTAGGAGGAGGTAGAAAACCTTGCAAATCAATGACTTCTGCTTTACTTAGAGAGGGTCTCATGTAGCCCAGGCTAGTCTCAAACTGGCTATGTAGCCAAGGATGATCTTCAACTTCTGATCTTCCCGCCTCTACCTCCTGAGTACTGGGATTCCATGTCTGGTTTACTCAATGCTGGGGATGGAACCCAGGGATTTGTGCATGCTAGGCAAGCACTCTATCATCTGAGCTACACTCTCAGCCCAAGAACAATGAATTTTAAAAGATGAAATGTCAAATGGCTTTTGTTTTGCGGATTCTAGTTAAGGTAAGGAAATGAGTCTCTCAGGTTTACACATTACCTTTCTAAGACAGCCCTAATTAGCAGATATTTAATTTTGCAGGTATAAGCTCTAGATACGTGTAAAAGATGAATAAATGCATTCACCCTTGAGAGGAAGAGAGCAAGCTACCTGTGAAAAAAGTGCTGGCGTAAGAGACGCTGTTGGGAGAGACGGGCTTAAGATCCCCAGGGGGCTGGGGTCACTGCCTGTGACCACAAGGGCGGGCGTCAGTTCTAACCCTTTGGGCTTCTTGGATCTTGATGAGTTATTTGTCTTGTCCTTTTCTGGCAAAGCTGAATCCCCATTTTTAGGCTCCAGTGACAAGTTCTCTGGAAGTTCCATTGGCTGAGAAGCCACTGAGTCAATGTCTGTGTCGATGTCTGGGTTAGAACTCAACGGGGGAGAAGGCGTCCTAGGAGGCTCCTTTGGAGGGAGGGGTGCGGAGGGGACTGGAGAAGCAGGGTTAAAGGCAGTAGCCAGAATGGATACAGAGGCCGGGGCTTCCAGAGAGGGTAGTGTGGGAGAAACCAGTGTCTCCAAAGCTTGGATGGTTTCTTCAGAAGACGGAGAAATACTCGGGCTTGTTGAGAAGGTAACGGCAACAGGTTCGATGGGTGGCTTTTTGGCAGGTGTCGTTACAAATTTGATGACAGATGGTGCTGGCTCCTGAGTTTTTTTCTCTGCCAGTTTTTCAGCTGGATTCTCTATCTTTATTGACTTGAAAAGCTTCTTATTGGAGGTGTTCAGAGAGTTGAGAGTAAATGAAGAATACAACCCAGAGTGTATGTAGTCGTTGCGACTAGACGTCTTGGCTGCAGGCTGGGGCGCCCGCTCCTTTCCCCCGCTCTCCCCATCTTTGGAACCGCTGGCTTCGATGGAATTTAGAGTTTCACAGTCTCCCTCGATCCTGCCTACCGTCAGCGGATCCATTTTCAAAATCTCCGGATAAGAGACGAACTTGTACACAAACTTCTGACCATTCACTTTTTTAATGATGTTCTGCAGACAGAGAAGACAAGCATTCTTAAACTTTCTTATAAATTTACATCTCATAGTGCATGCGGAAGGGAGCCTAGTGAAGCGCTCTATCTGAGAACTAGGCATAGCTTTAAAAAACGGCTTCAAAAGCATCTGCATTCTTCTCCCCAGGCCAAACACAGTCCCTGCTAAAGCAGTTCAAGGCCTCCTCAGCAACTGGACTAAGGTAAGATAGCACATAGGAAGGAGCCGAGGCTGGGACTGTCTGACCCTCTCCATCCAACACCTGTATTAAGTCAGAACTCGCTGAACTCCAGTCTCCAAACAGCCCCAGTGGTGTAAGCCATAAGCATTCTAAGGAAGCTAAGGGGTCTCAGCACGTGACAGCTGTGAGCTCCCTTCTTTTTCTCAAGACAGGGTTTCTCTGTGTTGCCCTAGCTGTCCTGGAACTCATAAACCAGGCTGGCCTCGAACTCATAGAGGTCCGCCTGCCTCTGCCTCCCAAGTGCTGAGATTAAAGGTGTGCGCCACCACCACACCAGGCTGGCAACAGCTCTTCTTGAAGGTATTAAGGAACTGTGGGGACGGCTCAGTTGGTAAAGTGCTGGTAGTGCGAGTGTGATGGCCAGAGTCTACTGCCCTGCACCCACGTAAAAAAGCCAGCTCTGGAGCACCTACCAGTGCTGGGTGGCAGAGACAGGGGGATCTCTGGGGCCTTCTAGCCAGTCTAGACAAATCAGCAAGATCCAGGTTCAGTGAGAGACCTCGTCTCAAAAAAACACCCCCCAACAAAAAACCCAAAGCAACTGAGAACAACACCTGTTGTTGACTTTTAGCCCCCACGCACATATACATACATGCACACACAGGTGCACACATACCTTCCCACATGGGAACACCACGTACATTCATACACACAAAAATTTCATCCTACTTAAATTGGACTAAGTAAACCACATTCGTACTCAGCATCTCAACAGAGACAAAGGATGCACTCTTGTTTTGAGGGTCTCTGTATAGCGTCAGGGTCAGGGAAGGTATTTACCTTTACGTAGTAGTATCTCAGGGCTCTGCTGAGCTTGTCGTAATTCATATTGGGCTTGTTCTTGCGGATGCCCCAGAGACGCGCCACCTCCTCGGCCTGCAGAAGCTTGAACTCGCCATTGTTAGACGTCCAGCAGATCATGTGCTCATTCTGAGGCTCCTGCAGGAGCTGAAGAAGGAACTGCCACAGAGTGATGGCACTGTCCATAGCAAGGGGCTGAAAGAGCATATGGAGAGGTGAGACAGTCACTTCCTGCCGGCAAGCACCGTTGCTAAGTGACTAAGTGTCCTGCACACACTCCGGCAGGATACACACTACTCCTGTAACCACCATTTCACCTACCAGAAGGAGACTGACAGAGGGCTAAGTATCAAAGGCTAACACTAAGAAAAGCCTAGGCAATCTGAACCGGAGTCCACGTTCTTACATATGCTATACTACTTAGGTTTTGATTTGATGGTGTCGCCTGTGTGGCCTCGGCTGGCCTTGAACTCACAGTTCTCCTGCCTCAGCCAGCCAAGTACTGGGGTTAAGCTATGTACCACTATGGCCAGCTCCCTTAAGAAATTTTTTTTTTTTTTTTTTTTTTTTTTTTTGGTTTTTCGAGACAGGGTTTCTCTGTGTAGCTTTGGCGCCTTTCCTGGAACTCACTCTGTAGCCCAGGCTGGCCTCGAACTCACAGAGATCCGCCTGGCTCTGCCTCCCACGTGCTGGGATTAAAAGCGTGCGACACCACCGCCCGGCAAGGAATCTTTCTTTTAATATTTTATTTTTATTTTGAATTATGTGTATACTTCTGTCTGTGTGTGCATTTGTGGACATGACAGAGGTGCCCACAGGGGCCAAAAGGGTGTCAGATCCCCTGGAGCTGGAGTGCTTGACATGAATGTTGGGAACCAATCTCAGATCCTCAAAAGCAGTATATAATCTTAACAGCTGAGCCATCTCTCCAGCCCCCAGCTTCAGAAGTCTGAAGCACAGCTGGGTATGGCTCAGCAGCAATACCCTGTGCATGCAGGAGGCCTTGGGTTCCATCTCCAGCATGACAGCAGAAAAATGTTACCTTAAGGACAAGCAGCTTCCAAGGAGAACAAAGCTAGTTCCGTAAGTGATAGGAGCGAGCTGAAGGCTGGAAGTCAACAGAGGGTCAGTTCTTAAGTTTTACCTTTGAAGTGCTACTGCCGCATTCTCTCAGAAGACCATTTCAGTGTCTAGCTAAATGAGCCCACTGTGTTTCTCTGACAAGATGTGTGTCTCAGGGCAGCTAGGAGGCTGAGGTGGAGGGAACAATTGGTTCCTAGTCCAACTGGTATTTCTCCTCCAAACAGTAAGCATCATGGCAGGATAGTTTACATACAAATTGGCAACACTGAGAATTCAAAAGAATGTTCCACAATTCAATCTGCAAGTTCTGTTGCTGTTCACAGCCTAAAGAGTTTCTTCTTTTATTGAATTAGTGATCAGGACAAGTGCTGTGGGATGGTCTGTATGTCAAACATGTTGCTTATTGGTCAATAAATAAAACACTGATTGGCCAGTGGTTAGGCAGGAAGAAGTATAGGCGGGACAAGGAGGAGAGAATTCTGGGAAGTGGAAGGCTGAGGAGACACTGCCAGCCGCCACCATGAAAAACAGCATGTGAAGACGCCGGTAAGCCACAAGCCATGTGGCAAGGTATAGATTTATAGAAATGGATTAATTTAAGATATAAGAACAGTTAGCAAGAAGCCTGCCACGGCCATACAGTTTGTAAGCAATATAAGTCTCTGTGTTTACTTGGTTGGGTCTGAGCGGCTGTGGGACTGGCGGGTGACAGAGATTTGTCCTGACTGTGGGCCCAGTAGGAAAACTCTAGCTACAGACAAGAACAGAAGAAAAAGCCTTCAATATTGGGGTCTTCGAGTTCGGGCCAGTTCTCAATTCCAGCAAGCCTCACGCTGGAGCTGGTTAATCCTGTGCTGCAGCTGCCCACTAGACGTTAGTACCCTGGCCGCTGAGACCGTCTCTACAGTCAAATGACCCCAGCTGTCAACCGCTCTCCCAGACAGCACGCAGCAAGGTAGTGCCCTCACAGGGACATTCTCCTCAGAACTTCAGGGGAAGAATTCCTTACACAGCAGCTCTGACCAGGTCAACATGTAAGTTTGTCAACATGCGACAAAGTGACTGAACGTCTTCTAAAAAAATGAAAAATAAAGTCAGAAAAACTCTCTCTTCTCTAGGAATGAAATCCCAGCAGGTCAGAAGAGGGTTTGAAGACAATCAGTTCTATTGAAACACCACAAAGTCAGGCAGATTGGACTACACAGACATTGTAGACTGTGCTGTGAGTACCAGCAAGCCCAAAACAATCCCCCCATACGCTTTAACCCCCAAACCCTCTCACAAATCATGTGTCATAAAAGGAACTTGCACCCGAGTAGGTAAACAACTCTTATGGCATAAAAAGAAAAGCCAGGCACAGGAGTCTCTCCAGAGAAAAGCTCAAAATAGCCAATAAGCACACAGAAAGATCTCCCCATCATTAATAATAGGGACTGGAACTCAAAAACAAGCAAAAACCACCACATGCCCATGATAACCAGAAAGAGCAACAAGAAGCTGACACAGACGGAAACCGAAACTCACACGCTGCTGGTAGAAATTTTAAATGCAATGCCTCTACAGCTAGGTTTACCATGTGACCCATACACACCCAGAGAATGGAAACATATGTCCTCAGAAAACTGTACTGCACATGCCTTTAATTCCAGCACTAGGAGGCAGAGGCAGGCAGATTTCTACGAGCTCAATGCCAGCCTGGTCAACACAGCAAGTTCTAAGCCAGCCAGAAATGCATTGCAAAACTCTGCTTCAAAACAAAAAAACAAAACCAGAAATGTTCATAGCAGAATTATTCATAAATCCTAAGAATAGAATCAATTCAAATGTCCATCCAACTTATGAACGGAATGATAAAATATAGTACATTCATATGTTGGAATATTATTCAGCCATTAAAAGGAATCAAGAGGGCTGGAATGCTGGACAAGCAATGAGGGCCTAGTTCGAATCCCCAGAATCTACATAAAGCTGTAGTGAACATCTGGAGAATCCCTTCAAGCTTGGGGCCAGCTGGCTGCAGTACATGGTGGAGAAGTCTCATACAAGGCAGAAGGGAAGAGCTAACACCCGAGGCTGTCCCAGTACATTATGCTACACACACACACACACACACACACACACACACACACACACACACACACAAAGATAAAAATACCATTAAGTTTAAAGGACAGGCAGGGGATGACTCTGGATAAAAGCACTTGCTGTGCAAATGTGATGTCTTAGTTAAGGTTTCTATTGCTGTGAAGAGACACCATGACCACAGCAACTCTTATTAAGAAAACATTTAATTGGGGTGGCTGGCTTACATTTTCAGAAGTTTAGTCCATTATCATCAGGACGGGGAGCATGGCGGTGTGCAGGCATACGGGGTGCTGGTAGCCGAGAGGCCTACATCTTGCAGGCAGCAGGAAGTCAACTGACTCACTGGGCGCTATCCTAAGCATAGGAGACCTCAAAACCCGCCCCCAACAGTGACACACTTCCTCCAATAAGGCCACACCCACTCCAACAAAGCCACACCTCCTAACAGTGCCGCTCCCTATGAGATTATGGGGGCCAATGACATTCAAACTACCATGCCTGACAACCCGAGTTTGTTGTCAAGAACCCACAGTGGAAGGAAGGAACTGATTCCTCACATTTGTGTACACACACACTTTTAAAAAAAAAAAAAAAAAAGATAACAAGTACTGAGAGCACGGATGAGCCTTGAAAACATGAGAGACGTGCAAAGCACCAACCACAAAGGGCCAGTGGACGGCGCCAATGAGATGAAGTGTTCAGACCAGACCACTCCACAGACAAAAGGAGATCTCTGTGGCTGAGCCGGCTGAGGTAGATGGAGAAGCACGGGGTGGAAGGAGCAGCGGGGAGAAAATTGGAGAATGAAAGCAGATGACCACAAGGCTTCTTTTAGGGTAGCTGAAAACGTTCTCAACTAAGATTGCAGTGACTCCATTCTGTGTGCATTAAAAAGCACTCAACTGTGTGCTCTCGGCAGGTGATGGTACTCCCAAGGAAGACGTTAAAACAAACAAACCTAACGTAGCCAGCATTACAAAATTCAGGCATGAGAAGACTAAGCCTAACAACACATGACTCAGAGGACAGATTAGAGCACCAGCCAGGAAAATGTCTGGGTTTCTAGAATTGCTCTCCAGCATGAAAATGCCCTCCGTTCGTCTTTAGTTACCCGTTCTGACGCTGTCTGTACAGATACTGAATCCAAAAGCAGAGACAGTAAAATGAGAAAGGAGATGCTGCCCACAATCAGAGTGGATGGTGAAAGGGAGACAGGAATCCCAGGCTCCCTCATCAGCCATGCACTCCTCTACTCCCGAGAGAAGCCTCTTCTCCATCCAGCAAGAGCACTGCTAGCATTAAACACCAGAGACCGCAATACCGATCCACAAAGAGCTCACTCGACATCTTCCCCACAGCTTCACTTAAGCAGAGTTAAAACAGTGGCTACCATTTCCATTGTGGCAGGGGAGGAAGTGATCCCTGTCATTGTTCTGAGTTTTCCAAACAGACCTTTTTTTTTTTTATTCTATTTTTTAATGTTTGTTTTTTTTGTCAAAATTTTTTTTTTTTTTTTCAGCAGTTTTCCAATTTTGGCAATTATATCCTAGTCCAGCCTGTTAAAACTACTCATAAATAGGAACGTAATGGAAGAACACATTTCAGACACCACCTTCACGTCAAGAATGTCTGCAGGGTCTTGCCTGGTGGCGCACGCCTTTAATTCCAGCACACAGGAAACAGAGGCAGGTAGATCTCTGAGTTCACAGCCAGCATGTTTCAGGACAGCTGGTCTGTTACAACAAACTCAGCTCTTGGGAAGCAGAGAATCAAGAGATCAAGGCCACCCTGACCTATAAGAGATCATGCCTCAAAACAGCAAAAACACAACACTAAAAATTTGTAGTGCTGGGGATTAAACCCAAGGTTCATACATGGGCTCTACTACTGAGCTACAACCCTCAACGCATGAGTCACTTTCGGTGTCTGGCTGTTCTTTCAATGAACTCCTAGATAGACAGTAGAAATTCTTCACTTTAGCTTCTACAAATGTGATATTAATTATGAACCTCCATGATTTCCTCAACTATAATAGAGAACTGGGCTTGGCATGGTGGTGCACACCTTTAATCCCAGCACTCTGGGGCAAAGGCAGTTGGACCTCTCTGAGTTCTTGGCCAGCACAGTCTATATAGTGAGTTCCAGGTCAGCTCTACATGAGATGCTGTCTCAAACACAAAACAAAACCAGAAGACAAGTAGAGGAGAAACTGGCCGGGTGCGTGCCTATAATCCTGGCTTTCCTGACAGCGAAGCATGGAGGGCTGATGATGAAGCCAGCCTGGCTACATATTGACAGACAGGAACAGAAACATACATGGACAGAGACTAGTCTAATTAGCAACAGTTACAGTTTCAAAGGTTTTTTGTTTTGGTTTTTAAGTTTTGTTGTTGTTGTTTTTCAAGACAGGGTTTCTCTGTATAACAGCCCTGGCTGTCCTGGAACTCTGAGAGACCTGCCACCACCACCTGGCCAAAAGTTTTTTAGAAATATAACAAAGGCAGACTTCAATGGATCCAAATGAAGGAATATGATCGTTGACGGGTTAAATGCTGGCAAAGGTTTAACACTCAAAGACCAATCTCTAAACCACACTGAAAGAGGGTGGTAGGGGGGTGGGAGAGCAGCTCAGTGGTGGAGTGCTCCTCTAGCACACTGGCGTTAGATGGCTAGCATGGCAGCTAGGCAATGAAAACTGCTGCTACCTTCGCCAAGGAGTGCAAGGGAGAAAGAACAGGGGAGCCTGGGATGCAGAGCAGCTGATGAACACCAGCTGCAGACCCTGGTTTTGATACCCAGCACAAGAAGGGAGGGAGGGAGGGAGGGAGGGAGAGAGCAAAGATGAGCCACAGAATCCTACACAAA
>CABHPR010129409.1:0-11011 GCA_902168415.1 Peromyscus melanophrys | reverse complement strand
GAGAGAAAGAGAGAGAGAGAGAGAGAGAGAGAGAGAGAGAGAGAGAGAGAGAGAGAGAGAGAGAGAGAGAGAGAATAACTGGGATTTGCCAAAGAATTAGGATTTTACTGCTCCTGGATTTTAGGAGACATGGAAAGGAAGTGAAGAATTACCTGCACTGACTGATTCTGGTAGCACATCTGCGACCATTGTTTAGGTTTAGGTTTGTCATCTTACCCAGCAAGAAAGGGTTTTGTTTTGTTTTTGTTTTTTGTTTGTTTGTTTGTTTGTTTGTTTTTTAGCCTGTTTTGCTTCCAAGGAAATTGAATTCACAACCTTTCTCTACTGATTGTGGTCCATAGGTCCAACTTGGTTACTTTCACGCATCCCCAGCAGAAAGCAGTTTATGGGAACACAAGCCATAATGATTGTTTGGCTTTAATAGCTATTTATTAAACACCAGTTTAAACAGCATCATTATCTTCATTCAGACATATGTGATAGAATGAAGGCTCGATCTTTAACCCAGAACTTTCTGTCCAGAGCCCACTAGACTTTGACACAGGAAGCAAGGGAAAAACAAAAACCAAAACCATAACCAAAAAAGGAAAGAAATTAGATGATACAGTTTTTGTTGGGTAATTTCTATTTTAAATGTCAAATCTAGAGAAAAAGAAAGGAGATGTTCTGAGTAATTGCAGTTAATTGAATCTTTACAAATCTTACTTTTTCCATAGAACTTAAAGATCTCTGTGATTTTATGCATACCCCGCCCTTTACTGATACAAGAAAATGGGAAGAATAACACTATTGAACTTCAATATTCACACATTTGCACAGTTCAGATGCTGGTGCAGTAGTTCTATGATGGGGCTCAAGGTTAGAACTGCTCTCAATCTTCAGCTAATGCTTTTGCTGTCAGTCCTTAAACCATTCCTTAAATAATAACAGTTGATATGGTATGACAAACACCTTTTAAAATTTAAGTACATGGCCAGGCAATAGTGAAATATGCCTTTAATCCCAGCACTCAGTAGGCAGAGGCAGGAGGACTCCGGATTTCGAGGCCAGCCTGGTCTACAGAGTTCTGGGACAGCCAGGGCTTCACAGAGAAACCTTGTCTCAAACCTCACCCCCCAAAAAGGGTTAGGTATATAGAGTCAAACCTGAAATACTCAGAAGATAAGAAACATCTACATAGTCTTATAATTTCCCAGTAAGTGCCCAACTAAACACAACAGGATATATGTGCCACTGCTTCTCAGAATCGTGGTCATGGGGCAGGGTCAAACCTCAAACAGTTGGGAACACCTGTGTTCTGTGCTAGACCAACACTTCCAAGAGATTTCAATGTAGCTAAAGTTTGGAAACCACTGGTTTATGCTATGGGTGACTGACCAGAAGGTGATGAGTTCTTGTTTTGACTCATGCTTAGGTGTGTGTGTGTGTGTGTGTGTGTGTGTGTTGCACATATGCACGAGTGCAGATGCATAAGCATATGCATGTGTGCATCATGAGACCCTATCTTTGTTTCAGTTCCTGTTTAGGTACTACATGTTACATAGGCAGAAAGAAGTTGAAATAGGAAATAGGTGTTGCCGGAGAATTTCTCTCCAGCTCCCAAGTCCCGCCAGTCCCTGGTTCCCTGACCGGGAACATTCATAAAATAAACACACAGACGTTTACATTATTTAAACTGCTTGGCCATTAGCTCAGGCCTATCATTGTCTAGCTCTTACTCTTATATTTAGCCCATTTCTATTAATCTCTACTTTGCCACGTGGCTCGTGGCTTACCGGTACTTTACATCTTCCTTCTCCTCGCCGCGGCTCCAGCCCGTCTCCCTATCCTTCCTTCCTCCTCAATTTTCCTCTCTGTTAGTCCCACCTATACTTCCTGTCTGGCTATTGGCCAATCAGTGTTTATTGACATACAGCGATATCCACAGCAAATAGGGAGAAACACTCTAATATTAGGGCTTTCTTCCTCCTCAGCAGGGCACAACAAATTCCATAGTACTACTACTATTTAACATCAGTTGGTATTTCCATGGAAAAATTTCTTATTAGTTAATAAAAGCTATCATAAACACCTGCACCACCTTTGCTAGTGTAAAACACAGCTCTGATAAATCCCAGTAAAAATTCTAAGAGGATATGTTTTGACCTTTGGGGGCTTTTGTTCAATATTCTATTGGAAGTCCTTGCAGTGTTTTGTATATCTAAGACACAAATGGTACTGAGTTCTAGACAACTACCCAAGAATTAAAAGTTACTACTTCATAGAACTGGGAGAAAACTCTAATCAAGTGATCCCAGCATCCTCAAGTGCCATTCAGATTAACCAAGGATATTTGCAAATATGTGACATCTTTGTCTTCCCTAAGTCTGTCTTCTTACTGATGTCTACATGCATAGTAATGCAGGACCATTGGGTCTTTCATTCATAACCTGGAAGTGGAAGGATGATCGTGACTCCTGGACCAATAAGAGACGAAAGCCAGCAAATGCATCTTGCCCCTATCTCCAGCTAGCCAGCCAGTATGAGATGCAGCCAGTACCTAATATCCTTTTGGATGGAAATGTACAGTGTACAACAAGAAGCAACCCCTGAGATCCAGTGGCTTCCACTCAGTGATGCATTCTGTCTCCCTTCTCAACTCTTTCTCTGAAGTCCGATTTCCTGAGTTTCCCCTTCCCAGTCAAACGGAAGGGCATACTCCATCGCTCCAGGCAGTGAAAAAAGCAAAGCTACCCTTTTATACCACAACAGGAGTGTCTTTCCTGGACTCAATGCAGTCTGTGATCAGGGGGGTTTCTAGCTTATAAAGAAGATTTGAGAAGCTGAGTAGGAAACTTGGATAATGGAAGCCAAATTACTTCAGGAAGAATGCAAGGAGCTCCTTGTGATATGAAGAGTAGCAGTACATTTCCTTTAAATATGTTACTTTCTCAGGTGAGAAACAACAGAGGAGAATCATCCTGTCTCTCCTTGGGACCATTAATGCAGGAATTGAAATCCACAGTTATTGATAGTTGCTGTGGGATGGTCTGTATGTCAAATTGCTCTGATTGGTCAATAAATAAAACACTGTTTGGCCAGTGGCCAGGCAGGAAGTATAGGCGGGACAAGGAAGAGAAGAATTCTGGGAAGTGGAAGGCTGAGGCAGAGACACTGCCAGCCGCCACCATGACAAACAGCATGTGAAGATGCCGGTAAGCCATGAGCCACATAGCAAGGTATAGATTTATAGAAATGGTTAATTTAAGATATAAGAACAGTTAGCAAGAAGCTTGCCACAGCCATACAGTTTGTAAGCAATATAAGTCTCTGTGTTTACTTGGTTGCGTCTGAGCGGCTGTGGGACTGGCCGGTGACAGAGATTTGTCCTGACTGTGGGCCAGGCAGGAAAACTCTAGCTACAGATAGTGAATCTATTCATTAATTCATGCTGAATGTTCAGAAATGTTCAGACCACAGGTAAATGGCAAATTACAGAGATTACTCCAATAGCTGTCCTACCCTGAAGAATACAGCTCTAGTACCTGATATGTTCTAGCTAAGATACAAGAGGATTGTAACTGTAATGGGACACGAGGAAGCTTTTGGCTACCTTTGGCACCCAGACATGGTGGCAAGAGTTTCCATCTAAAACCTGAAAGAACTTAAAATATTATAGAACGGAGCTAAGAGCAGCTTCCTGGTTCGTAACTCTCATTGTGAGCTGGGGTACGGAGACATGTCCCGGTCATGGCGGGCTTCAGTGGCAACCGTGGTGGACTCCGGCAGTCCCTCACCAGCAGTGATACAAAGAGGCTTCTACAAGCCACCACCTGTGGGCTTGGGAGCACAGCAGCGGGCTTAAAAACACAGGCGTGCTACTTACTAGGGCTTCCCATAATTGGGGAGGTAAGCATGACTCATTGGCTGCTGTCGCTTTCATCCTAACTACACAGTTTAACAGTTTAAAATCTCTCCTGGTCAGAAAAGGATTACAGATACTCAATAAGAACAGATTCAGACAGAAAAAAAAAACTCTATGCAGGTTATAGTGTGTTTAAAAATATACGCAGGCTTGAGAGAGAAAAGAAAAAGGGTAGAAAAAGGCCTTAAAATGAAATAGAGTAATAAAGAATATAATAAGCCATGTAAAAATGGAAATTACACAGAGAATCTGGATACTACATATAATTGTGTTGTCTCTGGGATTTTTAACTGTAGAGATACATTTATTGTAGGAGCTGCCAATATGTATACTTTAAAGGTATCTTGACTTCAAATTTTGAGTTTAAGGTATGATGCTTTGGGAAAGAGGTTCTGGTTTTGTTTCCACAGAAGATGAGAAACTGTTGATTGCATCCAGGTTAACATTGTTTGATCAAACAAGACCCCCTGAAAAATCTCCAATGGGAGCAGATGGCCCAGATGATCCAATGTTTCAGAGTGACTCTGTTGCAGTTTCCTCTGAGTTCTGCATCCAGAAAGGCTTCAAAACTGCTGGCTGAGATGATCCAACCTCACAGACTACTCCAGTCAGGACTTGACCATAACCTTAATTTTCTTAGGGTCCCCCAAAGATTACCAGTGCCTCCAGTCAGCAGAAAGTAACCTAAAAAGCTATGCCCACATTCCCCCAAAATATGGATTATGGATGTTTGTCTTTGTTTAGGAGGTTTGGTTACAAATTGTTATTGGTCATAGTCAATCTCTTTCTAAAAGAAGAAAGGGGATATGATATAGAAATGTATGATATAGAAATGATAGGATAAAAGGGTAGATTATTGAATCTACTTTAATCCAAAAAACAACTATTAATCTTATTTATTTTACATTAGTATGGAATTTGGCATATTGATACAAATTCAAAGTTAATTTATTTATACTGTATATATATATATATATATTTCTATTCTTGTTTAAGGTATTATGTTTATGCAACTCATTTAAACTTGTAATATATAATTAAATAGATATTAATAGTCATCTGTGATAATCAAATTTATAGTTATGTTAATTTAAGTGTTCTAGATATATGGAGATATATTTCAATTAGGTAGGTAATCTTCAAACACTTCAAAGACCTACAGGATATGGCATTTAAAATTTTTCAAGAACTTAGACTTTTGTGGACACTGAGATATGTCTGTTCCTGGCAGCACTGATTTACTTCAAAGAGGATAATGGGCATCAAAGTAGCTCCATATGGAGTTTTCTTTCTTTGTGGCAAAAGTTAGCCATTTGGGCAAGACACTGCTCTTGTCTGGACTGCTTGACAGTGTGTTGCATAAACTGGACATACAGAACCCATAGGAAAGTGACCACTGGACTTTGTCAAAACAAGGCAAGGTAGTCCTTCAGGTTCCTGCTTTACAGAAGATACTGCCAGACATTCTGCAGGGCACAGAGCAAAGTGACTGATGAACTTTGCCAATAGGCAAGACAATCCTTCAAATTTCCTGTTTCACTAAAAAGTCTTCCAGAGACTCTAGGCCTGTAGGCTGAAAATGGATACTCCAATGTTACAGAGGAACTTTGAGTGACTATCCAGGCAGCCAGCTGTCTCAGTTATTTCTAGAATTTTGGAAGTTGCTTATAATGCACTTCCTATTTACTTAGATAATATTATACCTTTTTGGGATCTTTGATGGAGTTGGAGACTAGGTAGTTATAATTATAGTTTTCCTTAGTCATATTAAAAGATAAATTAGATATAAAACTTTAGACTTACAAAAATATGACAGATGATAGAGTATTTTCTTATATTTTTTCAAATACAAATAGACTAGATATTGTAACTGTAATTTTTGCTTGATAATGATTTTGTTATATATAATTTTGCTATGTTAAAATGAAAACCTTCTTTTTTGATTAGACAGCAAAGGAGAAGTACTGGGGGATGTCTTTCTGTATGTTGTGAATATGTGTTGCTTCCACTGGTTAATAAATAAATCTGCATTGGCCTTTGGCAGGACAGGATGGAGCCAGGTGGGAAATTCAAGAAAGACAGAGAGAGAAGAAACGTGGAACCAGAGAAGACACTTCAAGACATCACCAGGAGTAGCAAGATGTGAGAGAACAGATAATGCCATGAAGCCACGTGGCAAAACATAGTGGACATGGTTGAGGTAAGTTGTAAGAGCTAGCTAGCAAGAAGCCTGAGCCATAGATCAAACAGTTTGTAATTAATATAAGCCTCTGAGTGGTTATTTTATAAATAGCTATGGACCAGGAGGGACAAGGGTAAATATCTGGCTTCAGACAATTGCAATAGAGCCTCCTAGAATGGGTTGTGAAATATGTATTACATTTTTATGTATCTAAGCACACTTCTGATGTGAAGGTATGGTAGAAGCCACCCAAGATGGTATATATATATATATATATATATATATATATATATATATATATATGTATATATATATGAACAAATGTGTGTGTGTGTGTTTGTATAGTAGCCTATACATATTTAATATATACAACTTAGTGTGTTTGGTGATACGTGTACTCCTATGAAACTACTACCACAATTTATATCATTATTTCAAAAGTGGTTTTCTATGGCAGACTGTAGAGTGGGAAAAGATCTTTACCAACCCTACATCTGACAGAGGACTGATTTCAAAACTAGATAAAGAACTCAAGGAACTAGATATCAAAAAAGTAATTCAATTAAAAATGGGGTACAGATCTAAATAGAGAATTCTCAACAGAAGAATCTCAAATGGCCGAGAAACACTTAAAGAAATGTTCAACATCCTTAGGCATCAGGGAAACGCACATCAAAATGACTCTGAGATTTCATCTTACACCTGTCAGAATGGCTAAGATCAAAAACACAACCAATAACTCATGCTGGAGCAAGGGGAACACTCCTCCATTGCTGGTGGGAGTCCAAACTTGTACAGCCACTTTGGAAGTCAGTGTGGCAGTTCCTCAGAAAACTGGGAATCAACTTACTACAAGACTCAGCTCAATCATATCACAAGGACATTTGCTCATCTATGTTCATAGCACCTTTATTCAAAAATTTCAGAAACTAGAAACAACCTAGATGTCCCTCTACCGAGGAATGGATAAAGAAAATGTGGTACATTTATACAGTGGAGTATTACTCAGCTGTTAAAAACAATGACATCAGGAAGTTTGAAGGCAAATGGATGGAACTAGAAAAAAAAATCATCCTGAGTAAGGTAACCCAGACCCAGAAAGACAAACATGGTATGTACTCACTCATAAGTGGATATTAGCTGTTAAAGTAAGGGGTAAAAATAAAGGATAATCCACAGATCAAGAGAGAATATGCTACAAAAATAGTTCATGAGGGGACACCCAGATTTCCCTGGGATTGGTAAGTAGAAGAGATTTCATGAGTGGACTGATGGCAGGCGAGGATGCTAGGGGGACATTTTGGGGTTAGGAAGAAGCCTGGTGCAGGGGAATCTCTCAAGAGTCTATGGAGAGGACCCCAGTTTAGACTCTTAGCAATAGTGGGAAAGTAGCCTGAACTGGCCATTTCCTGTGACCATACTGGGGCCTGGCCCAGTTGTCATCAGAGAGCATCCAGCAACTGATGGAGGCAGATGCAGAGACCCACAGCCAAACATTAGGCAGAGTTCAGGAATCCTACAGAGGAGGAGGAGAAAGGAGTGCAGGAGCCATAGGGGTTAAAGACATCATAGTAAGGCTCACACAATCAACTAACCTGGGCTCGTAGGGGCCCTGTAGAGACTTAATTGACAACCAGGGAGCCTGCGTAAGACTGACCTAGGCATTCTGCATATATGTGACAGTTGTGTAGCTTGGTCCTCTTGTGGACTCCTAACAGCAGAAACAGGACCTGTTCCTGACTCTTTTACTGTCTTTTTGGACCCTACTTCTCATACTGGGTCACCTTGCCCAGTCTCAGCACATGGGGAGGTGCTTAGTCTTACTGGAACTTGATATGCCATGTTTTATTGATACTCATGGGAGACATTTCTTTTCCAGGAAGGAGACAGAAGAGGAGGGGACTGGAGGCATGGGAGGGGGAATAAGGGAGAGGGACTGGGAGGGGGGGATTGGGGGAGTCTGTGGCCAGGATGTGAAATAAATAGATGAATAAAAAAGAAAAAAAACCTATTTTTCTGCATTCTTTAGTTATAGTTATGGGCACTGTATGTGAGGGGGCTATATGGGGAAATCAGGGGAAGAATTGAAAATAAGACCAGCCCTCCTGGCAGATTTTAAGTGTGTGTTTCCCTGCTGTTAGCCTTACATGATGCTGTCCAGACGGTCCTAGGGCTCTGTGCTAGTGCCTCCCCTCTTTGCATCTCCTAAGCTACTGGCAATTACCATTCTACTCTCTACTTTTCTGTACTGAACTATTTTAGATTCCTCATATCAAACACAGCAGTGAAGTTGCCATGGTTACATCACCTTACGAGCACCTGAGGCATAGGATGTACTCAACAGCTGTTGTTCCCTTATCCCTTCTCTCTTCATCCCTTCCAGTGACCTCATGAACTCCCATTGTGCCTATCCAATGACCCATGTTCCCCGAAATGCCCATCACGGGTCTTCATCTTATCTCATATCCTTCCTCTTCCTCTGTACCTCACTGCTTAGATTTCTCACATGGAGGTCTGCCCAAATCCTCTTCCTCTTGTAAGACCTCATTCAAATTCTGTCCTTTGCACTGAGCATGCTACCATGCTTGCTGTGCCTTAACCTCCGACTTTTTTGACAGGCATTGTCCTTTGGACTTAGCATTGTTACTGAGTATCCTTATTATAACTTTTATCTCTGAATTATTATTTATCAAGATAACACACCTAACATGCCATACTTACTACTCAAGGGTGTTACTAAGTGTGGGCAGCAAGACTCTTTAAGGTTTGTTTGCTCGTGTCCACTGGGGAGTCTATTCTCTTTATCAGGAGAAAATTGAGTGAGTATGAGAAAAACATTATATTCCCAGACTCAAATCCTGATCCAGCCAAACGGCTAAACAACAGAGGAGTGTCTGCGTTCCCTGGCTTGGTTTAACGATTTTCCTGTAGATCCACATCTCTTTCTATCACAAAGAAATCACTTTATCCTGCTGGGTAATTAATACAAATGTACAGTATGGCAAGTGTATTCCTGTAGGCTGCTTATTTTGCTGGTAAATTACAGGAAATCCTATACAGTACACCTGGGATACCCTGCAGTTTGAAATTAGAATATAAAGTGTCTCCCAGTTCCTCCTACTTGGCCAAGATACTGGTCTGATTGTGAAAATCTTTCTAGTTAGACTTGTAATGAACAGAGATGTTGGCAAATTCATTTACTTCCTTTTAGCTTAAAATTAATAAAGATTTTAATTCTAGGCCTAAAAAATTCCACTACCCTGTTTTCAGCTGAGTTACTAGAAGGGGAAACAGTGTAGTACTGGTTCCCAGTTGTGAATTCATTCAAAAAACATATGCCACATACAAACTTGTAACTAAATCCTCAGAGTCTAAGGTATATTGCTAGTAAAATGCCTTGGCCGAGCTTCAGTTCTGCGTGATGTCACATCTATATGAGCCCTGTGATAGCATTAAACTGGCCACAGCTGTTTCTGATTGAAGCACTGTAGACCTCTGCAAATAGGGCTCACCTCTTCTCCACTCCTTCCCACCCTCCTCCATAGTGGCTTTCTTTAACAAAGAGACCTCTCTATGAACACAGGCAGGCTCTTGGGCTCTGCAAGCTGTTCTCCCATCAAGTTCTTGGTGGTTTGGCTTAGGCTTGGAGTGTCTTGTATATATACACTCAAGTAATCATATGTGTGTGCCAGCATGTACAAACATGCACACACACAAAGGTCTAAGAAGGCTTTCCTTGGTGATTGGGTTCTAAATCTTCCTTTGGCCTGTGTGCTGAGATCAAAGCAAATATCTTGAGTATTTCTTTCTCAAAAGAATGGTCTAATCCAGTCCTAACAGCTGATGAGAAACCTCAGCCCTCTTTCTCTTCTTGGAAGCAAAGTACATAGTATGAGAGTAGGTGGTGTACACTGTGCTAAAATTTAACCCATCATTTGTCACATAGAATGCTGTAGTTTAACGGAGATCCGTGCACTACTTATTTCTTCAAAGACAAGACAGCCGTGATCTTAGGCTTGCAGGTTAATGACTTAACTCAGCTACCATTTAACAGAAGCAGCCAGGGCAGTTCACTAATCATAAAAACAGGTGCTGGCTAGAATTTTGTCATAAGTTTAGTTTGGAGAGCTTCAAATTGAACAGTGTTGATCAGAGTGTGGTGGCCAGGTGGAAATGGTTTATGACATAGTAAGGACAGACGGACAGTAAATGGCTAGACACGTTCACAGCCATCTGACGTCTCTTCACATCCCAGTGTACGACGCCTGCTCTCATCTCTTTGAAGGAGTAGGCCATACCTGCGGTTCAGAGCATCCAGGGTTCTTGCTTTTGGTAAGGCTATCTATATTATGCTTGCTATTTGACAGGACACATAGGGGTCTATGACAGATTAAAAACAACAGTTACTTGTCATTAGCAGTCTGCATAACAATGATAGCAAATCCTCTACAGAGAAAGACCACAGCATCTCAATCCTGGTTTCTGCTCCATTTGCCCTTGCCCTACTCTGGAAGGGTTGAAGGATGGTTTGGGGGCTGCCTTCCTGAGATCCTGAAACAAAGACTGTCTGCTTTCTTGGTGCTCTAGAAACCATAGGTCATGCTTGGCTCTGGGATGTCGATTCAGTAGCATAAACTCCTCAGGAAGTCTGAATAAGGCCGCAGTGTGTGTGTGTGTGTGTGGTAGTGGTAGTGGTAGTGGTAGTGGTAGTGGTAGTAGTAGTAGTAGTAAAGACTATCATTTCAAATGAACCCAGGATACCGAGGAAGGTGGTACAAGCTGCTAGAAATGGAGAAAAAGTAAAAGAAAACACTTTATTACTGGAGCCCAGATTGTTTGGTCTCTTTTCTAAGTGTCTGCTAACTCTTAAACCTCCATTCCAGCCAGCCAGCCAGGCTCCATTTATAAGGTGCTATTCACAGGAC
>CABHPR010129408.1:63901-75155 GCA_902168415.1 Peromyscus melanophrys | reverse complement strand
GAAATATGTACACCATACAATAGATACTTATTCAGGATTTCAATGGGCAACTGCTTTGAGTTCAGAAAAAGCTGATTCTGTAATCACTCATTTGCTAGAAGTTATGGCCATTATGGGTATACCTGCACAAATCAAAACTGACAATGCTCCATCATATGTCTCTGTTAAAATGAAACAGTTTTTTGATTATTACAAAATAAAGCATGTTGCAGGTATACCACATAATCCTACAGGTCAAGCAGTTATAGAAAGATCAAACAGAACTCTAAAAGATATGCTAAATAAACAGAAAGGGGTAACAAAAACCCCCAGAAACAGATTACATAATGCTCTATTAACTTTGAATTTTCTCAATGCCAATGAGAAAGGAACAACAGCTGCAGAGAGACATTGGATAATAGAAAAAACTACAGAATTAAATCAGCCTATATACTTTAAGGATGTGCTGACCTCAGAATGGAAACCAGGATATGTGTTACATTGGGGACGAGGTTTTGCTTATGTTTCTACAGGAGAAGAAAAGCTGTGGGTACCATCAAAATTGATAAAGGTTCGATTTGAACAAGAGAGACCTCTTAATTAGAGGAGATGATAGTTCATCAACTATCCAATTTAAACTAACTTATACCAGTAACACATGCCTTTTCATTTAATCAGATAATAATTTGCCAAAAAGGAACATCCCCAAAGAACCTTGGGGAAAGGTTTTTGTTTTTGTCTTTTAGGAGAATGACGGTGAACGAATTTGAAGAACATTGGACAAATGGGACAACTGAAGAAAAGGGACAAATCGTCTATCCCAAGAAACAGAGTGAAATGTTGTATGGGTATATCATCTAAAAAATTTTTATGTCTTTCTAAATGTTTGTTTCTGTTTTTTTTTTAAAGAATTAACACTATTGGTCTTCTAATAGTCCTGACTCAATTAAAATTTAAAACTGACTTTAGAGTTGGAGAATGGCTCTCTCCTTCTTTAAACTCAAGCATGTTGTTAAAAGGAAAATGCAAACTCCCTGTATCATGCCAGAAGAAGAGCCATCTTCTGCTATGGGACAGAACAAATTAATTAAGGGACTATTCTATTACTAATCTCAACTCTTTGATTCTATTCTGATTCTTTAAACTGTTCTTAAAGTATGAATTCTATATCAAAGCTTACAAGATTAATATATATATAGATATATATTTTAAACTTTGTTAAGATATGAATGGTCATATAGAGTACTAACTAATTCTAGAAAAAAGGCTTCAATTAGCTGCATATATATGTCTTTGTGTTCGAGTCTCTTATCAGTTTTCTGCAGGAATTCACGGCCAGGCCTAACATCAACTGAAGTCTCCAGGAAGAAGATGGGGCCCCACAACAACAACAATTCCACGTGGACAATAATAACATCACTAAGCTGGCAAACATCATCTACAGATCAGCTTTGAACTACAAAATGCTCAGAGCAATTTTGAGAAAGCTAGCTGAAATGATCCAGTCTCAAAGACTACTTGATTAAGGATTTGAGATAAACCCTGAACTTTGGCATTATACACAAACTGGATAAAGAAGGATATAGTTACCTTTCCTAGAATTTGACAATTAACCTAAAATTTTTATTTTCAGGATAAAGATACCTTCGCCCATACCCAGCAGGAAGCAATTTTAAGAATACGACACCCACATTCCCAAAGAGGTGGTGTGGGACGGGTGGTTTTTTGGTCTTTTAATGGGTTTTGGGTCTGGGATAATTTTCATTGTTTAGAGGGGTTGGTTACAAATTGTTGTCAAGGGTTAGGAAAAGAGCTAAGCAAAGGAGATTAGATTTAAGGTTCTTGTTAAAAAAAAAAGAAGAAAGAAAGAAAATTATTAGTTTTAAATACTTTACATTGGATTGTTTTATATTGTATACAAATTATATATATTGAAATTGATATTGTTAGAAAATGCTATATGTATATTTCTAATTGTACTTATACCATTCATTTAACAAAATAATGCAAATTGCTGATTCTTGAATGTTATTATTACCAACTATTAGGATATAAAGAAATGAAAGTTAGTAGTTAGACATTACAATAGAACTTGTAGTCATATTAGGTATATTTTCAAAATTGAGCAGATATATTTTAGATAGGTCATCTTCAAACCCATCAGAGATCTACAGAATATGGCATTTAAAATGTTTTAATAACCTAGAAAATTTTTCTTTTTTGTTATGACTATGAGACATGTTGGCTCCTGACAGTACCAATCTACTTCAGAGAGAATATGGGCATTGAAGAAACTGCATATGGAGTTAACTTTCATGGTGGCAAAAGATAGCCACTGGACAACAAAGTCTCCTCGAATCAACTGCTGACAACAGGACAAAATGGACAGACAGAAATGAAACAAAGGACTACCGATTCTTGCCAAAACAAGTATGGTTATGGCTTTATCAAAAGGCATCTTCTGAGGCCAGGACAATATGGCACCATCCCTGAAGTGGCCTTCGCAATCTGGAAAAGGTACAGTGCCCTTTTCTTTGAAGGCAGCTAAACAGGCAGTGGGCCGATGGCTTCTGATGTGCAATGGACCAGCAGCTGAAACAGTTATTCTTGAAGAGTAAGCTCACGCCTCTCAATAGCAGACTGGCATTTAACAGAGGGATGTGGAGAAGTACGGGATGCTGAGATGAAGCCACACATACATGGTCAAGAAGAATGGACAGCTGAATTAAAAAACCATCAACAATTTCCAGAATTTAAAATCCTGAATCATGACATGACACTAATGGAATTCAGGTATTTCTGGTACATGGACTGCTCTCACCCAAGGTGAGGTTGAACTGTTGACCTTGTGTATGTCCTACTTCACAAATGAGTCTGTCAGATACACTAAGCCTATAGGCTGAAGATGATGCCCCAACACTGCGGAGAAACCTCAGGTGACTGTCCAGGCGGCTGGCTGTTTCTGTCAACTCACAATTTTTTGGAAGTTGCTTGCATGTACTTCCTGTTTTTATTTTTGTTAGCTAATATTATTTCCTTCTTGGGTCTCTGAAGGAGTTGAAGATTATTTAGTTATAGTTGAAGATTAATTAGGATAGAAAGTGAATTAGATAGAATAGGATAGATAATAGAATTATTTTCTCTGAATTTGTTAAATACAAATAGACTAGACATTGTTTAAGTATTTATTACTTGTATATATTGTATATAGTTATTGTACTTCTGTATATAGTTTTTCTTATGTTAGTTATAAGTGTTTTCCTTTTTTCTTTTTATTAAAATAGAAAGGGGGAAATATGGTGATATTTTTCTTTTGTACCAAAATGTTAATTGTATGTTAATAAATAAAGTTGCCTGGGGGTCAGAGCTATTAGCAAGCCATGGGAAAGCAGGGCAGTGGTGGTGTACGCTTGTGATCACAGCACTTGGTAGACAGAGCTAGGTAAGTCTCTGTATGTTCAGGGATACAGCCAGCACTGGATACACATGCCTTTAATCTCAATACCAACCATAGAACACCTGGAGGTCTGCCGTGATGAGGCAGTCCTGTGGTTGGGTTTACAACCAATGAGAAGGCAGAACAGAGACTATATAAAGACTTTAACACAGGAAGTAGCGGCTCCTTCGGAGAGGTAGGATCACTGCAGGAGGAAGGGTAAGGTTTTAGCTCTTAGCTCTGACCTCTTGGCTTTCTTCTTTGCATTTGTTCTGTGTTTCTTATTTATAAGACGGTTGGTTACATCTACATCTATCTGAAATATATCTATGTATACCTAGAAAACTTAACTAACATGGTACAAGTTTGACTATCATAGAAGACTTATTATTATTCTGTATTTTTAATTATCACAACAATCTAAATGAGTTACATAAACATAATACCTCAAATGAGAATAGAAATATACACACAGTATAACAAAATCAACTTTAAGTTTGTATCAATAAACTAAAATTTATACCAATGTAAAACATTTTAAACATAAACTAAAATCTATACCAATGTAAAACATTTTAAACAAGTTGTTGCTCTTTAAAAGTAGGTTCATTAATCTACCCTTTTATCCTATCATCTCTATATCCTATATATCTATATCATATCCCCTTTTCTTTTTTAGAAAGAGATCGCATTTATAATCAACCTGTTTTAAATAAAAATATTGTTTTGTTTTTCTTTTATGTCCCACACCAGAGGGCTCTTCTGATTTGGGACACAAGAATCTCCTAACCTTTTTTTTTTTTTTTTTTTTTTTTTTTTTTTAGCAATATGTCTGGGTTTAAAGAGGGAGTGAGCCAATTCCATCTCCAAAGCCAGCTTGGTATATTTGGGAATTTGGGCGTAGCTTCTCTTACTACTTCCTGCTGTGTAGCTAGAGTTTCCCTGCCTGGTCCACAGTCAGGACAAATCTCTGTCACCCGCCAGTCCCACAACCACTCAGACCCAACCAAGTAAACACAGAGACTTATATTGCTTACAAACTGTATGGCCGTGGCAGGCTTCTTGCTAACTGTTCTTATATCTTAAATTAATCCATTTCTATAAGTCTATACCTTGCCACATGGCTTGTGGCTTACCGGCATCTTCACATGCTGTTT
This sequence comes from Peromyscus melanophrys, assembly GCA_902168415.1. Lineage (NCBI taxonomy): Eukaryota > Metazoa > Chordata > Mammalia > Rodentia > Cricetidae > Peromyscus > Peromyscus melanophrys. The sequence continues at coordinate 70,583 of CABHPR010129408.1, read as the reverse complement.
GTCATGGTGGCGGCTGGCAGTGTCTCCTCAGCCTTCCACTTCCCAGAATTCTCTCCTCCTTGTCCCGCTTATACTTCTTCCTGCCTGACCACTGGCCAATCAGTGTTTTATTCATTGACCAATAAGCAACATGTTTGACATACAGACCATCCCACTGCACTGCTGGAAGGGGACGCTGTATCTTATGGGTACACAAAGAAAATTTTAGAATTATGGAGTAGTCCATGAGGGTGTATCATTTGAGCCAGTTGCCTTGAAATGGTTCTGGATGTTGGATCATCTGGGCCTTGGTGTCATCGGAAACCTTTCAGGGGGTCTTGGCTGGTCAAACCTGATGTATCTTAATCTGGAACAAACCCATAGCCTCTGGCTTTCTGTGGAAACAAAAGCAGAGCCTTCATTCAAAGCAACATATCCTTACATCCAAATTTTGAAGTCAAGGTACATTTAAAATTTACATTTTGGCATAACTCAACAGCTTTTACAATCAAATGTTTTTCTTCAGTTACGAATATCAAAGACAACATAATCCAGATTCTCTGTGTGATAGCTATCTTTACATGACTTATTACCTTTAATGTTTCTTTAAAGACTTTATTTTTAAAAACTATTTGTTTATATAACTCTATATATTTCTTTTTCTCTCTCTTTGAAGCCTACGTACATTTTTACATACATTGTCAACTATTCCATCTGAATCAGTCTTATTGTGAACCTGTTACTTTAAACTGTAGCCTTCTAAGACTGAAATGGTGCTGTGGCTCTAGCTCTGTCCATTTCAGCTTCCCAACATGGCGGTGGTATGTTTTCCACCAGCTGTGGGAGCCATCAACTCTCAGAAATAGTGGGTCTATGCTTCTATCAAAGCAGTGTGTAGCCCAGAAACCTCTTTTTGTTTTGTACTAGCAAAGGCTAAATCCACCACACAGCCGCAGCATAATGTGCCGCTTGTAGAGGCCTCATTCCCGCCATACTGTAGGTCAAGCGCAAATGCCAGGAACCTGCCAGTAGCAGAAACCTGCGTTTTGCGGCATCTAGCTGTCTGTATGAGACATGAAGCAGGAACCTGGTTTTGGCTCTGTTTAGAATTGGTTATTAAATATTCTCAGGTTTAAGGTGGAAACTCGAGCTGTTGGGTGCCATTTGTAGCTGGAGAATTTCTCTCTAGCTCCTGCCAAGTCCCGCCAGTCCCAGAGCCCACTTATAAAATAAACACACAGACCCTTACATTATTTAAACTGCTTGGCCATTAGCTCAGGCCTATCACTGTCTAGCTCTTACTTTTATATTTAGCCCATTTCTATTAATCTATACTTTGCCACGTGGCTCGTGGCTTATCGGTACCTTATATCTTCCTTGTCCTGGTGGCAGCTCCAGCCGTCTCTCCCTCTGCCTTCCTGTTCCCTCAATTCTCCTCTCTGTTAGTCCCGCCTATACTTCTTGTCTGGCTACTGGCCAATCAGTGTTTATTTATACAGAGCGATATCCACAGCAAACATGGGCAGGGGTTTATTTAGTGAGAGAACAATTAACCAGTGACTATTACCAGAGATTAGGATTTCCCATCTCTGCATAGCCTTTAACTGCCTATAGCTCTCTGGCCTAGGTGTCTCTTATTTAGTCCTCTCCTATTCATGATGAAACATTAATGAGCCCAGTTTTGAAAAGGTATCCATTGATGCTCTGTGTTCATAGGCACAACAGCCATGCCATACCCAGAAGACAATATTTACAGTATTCTACGTGTTTTCCAGCTTTTACATTTTTCTGTACCACCTTCTATGATGTTTTCTGAGCCTTGGAGAGAGAAGTGATACAGATGTCTCATTTAATTCTGAGCACTAAAAAGGCACTTGTTCTGAGCATATTGACCAGTTATACATTTCTGTAAGTAGAAGTAATTAGAAACTTCTTGAAGGCTGAGTGTACTAATATATGGGAATCTATAGGTATAAACATAAATATTGACTTTATAAAACTTTTCAAAACTTAGAGGGCAGTTTAATATCATGCTCATTTAGTAAACAATACTAATAGGTTCCCCTCAGTCCTATGAATTCCTCAGGAATGGGTTTCTCCCAGGTTTATAGTACTAAGTATGATTTCTTACTGTGGAGTTACTCTAAATACAGTAAACAGTTGCTTATCCCCAACAAAAGTCATGCAACTATTGCACTAGTGGGCACATCTTTATGTGTTCTTGAATTCAATCTGCATATATTTTGTTGAGAATTTTTATATCTATGTTCACCAGAGAAATGATGTATAGTTTTCTTTTTATATTGTGTCCTGGTTTTGGTATGAGGCTTATACTAACTTTGTAAAATGCATGTGGTAGTGTTCTTATCCTCCTGGTGTTATTGACTGCTTTTAGAAATGTTGATGTTAACTCATTCTTAAAACATTTGTGGAATTTAGCAGCACATTCCTCCTGTCCTGGGTTTTTCTTTGTGAGAAAACTTTTAATTACTGCTTCCTTCTTAGTGGCTATGTTAACTTTAAGTCGTGTGTATCTTCTTGATTTAATTTTAGCATATTATATGTGTTTAGAAATTTACTCATTTCTTCTAGATTTTTCCAGTATTTTGAAATATACATTTTCAGTATATTACCTAATGAGTCTATGCAGTTCATTAGAGTCTGTGGTGACATCTACTTTTCCAACTCTAAATTTATTCATTTAGATCTTATTTTCTATTTCCTTTGGTTAGTTTGGGTAGTGGTTTGAGAATCTTGTATATCTCTTCAAAAAGCCAACTCTGATTGATTCTCTGTAATATTATTTTAGTCTCCATTTCATCATTTTTGCCCTATTAAAATATTTTTAAATTTGTTCTTTGAAAATTTCTTTGAAAGACAAATTTTTAATATTTATCTACAAAGTGATTTGATTATATCCACCTCACTGCCTCTCCTCCAGCTCCTCCCAGAACATGACCTATATCTCCTTCCCAATATGTTATATTCTTTTGTTAATAGATCCACTTAATCTATTTAGTGTTGCCTGTATGTGAATGGGAAATCTACTGGAGCATAGGTAACCTTTTAGCTCCAGAAGCCATCAATAGTCAATAACTCCTTGGAGAGGGGTGGGACATCATGAACTCCTCCCCCATCCAAAGTAGAATTATAGCTGACGTGAACTTGTGAAGATCTTTTGCATACAATTGCACTTGCTGGGAGTTCATGTGTGTAATGGTGCTGTAATATCCAGAAAACACATTATTTCACAGCAGTCCTTCACTGCCTCTGCCTGCCACTTCAATACCTCATATTTATCAATGGACAGGTCATCTACTCTAAAGTTTTATGTTTCTGGATATCAACTGAATTTGAGTTTGGCATTGTTCTTGTTTTCTAAGACTTGAGGTATACCATTATTTATTTTCTATCTGTGACATTATAGAAAAGCACTTAGAGCCAAAAACTTTCCTCATGACATGGTGTTAGCTGCATCCAGAGGTTCAATGTCTCTGAATATTTGTGGAAAACTGCCTCTATTTTTGAGGAAGTTTCTAATGGCTTATTATTTTAAAATGCAAAACATATATACAAATTTTCTATAGTTTAGAAACTCAAAACTAGAAATTTAAATATTACCCCCATTCTTATAACTTCAGTTATTCCTAAATCTATTTAGTTAATTTGTAGAACATTATAATGTTCAGAAAATTTTCCAGAGACACATAGTAAATGGCTCTTAAACAACTCTAGCTCACCTTATCAATATTTTCCTCTGAGGTCAATGTAGAACCTATAAGCCTTGGCATATAAGAAAACTAGAAATTAATTCAATTTATTTTAATTTTTACCCTTGCAGAATAGAAGTAAATTATGTCCTCTACTCCATACAAATCATGAATGAAAACAAGATTCAAGTTAAGGCCTTTGTTTCGGATGTATCTGTCTCTGAACTATGAATGTCTGACTTTTCATCTATTCCCAATTTTTATTGTTTTAATTGGGGAAAGTAGCTCTTATAGTTTTAATGATAAGAGAGAGAGATCAATCTCTTAAGTTTTTAGAATGCAAAAATCAGATTTAAATTATAAATTAGTATAAAACATGTAGTTTTTTACTTCTTCTATGACTTGTTAACTGGGCTATAATGTCTCCCAATAATAAATTAGCTTAGCTCAAAAATAAATTTTATTGTGCATAATTGAGATTTACTACAAGCTATCATTGGACATATATATGTATATATATATACATATATATGTCCAATGTGTATATATACATATATATACAATGTGTATATATATATATACATATATATGTGGAGAGAGAGTAAAATGATTATGATAGTAATGGAGATTAACATATCTATCATTTCACAACTGGATTTTGAAACAATAGCAGCTACAATGTACTTAGGTAACAAAAATTCCTCATACAATAAAATTTTATTAAAATTTTATTTGTGTTAATGCTGGTTCTACTTTTATTATATTTTATGCATATGTACAGATGCTAATAATGCAGTAATTTCTTGGTACAGGGCCAAGTTCTCTGTAGAATGTTGTATATTATATGACTTTCTAATTAAAAATGCCATTACATTTTAATAAGGACCACAATTTTAATGATTCATGTTAACTATCTGCTTGAGAAAGTCATTAATATATGGGTCCCAGTTGTGTCATCTTTATAAGGAATATAGGTGGTATTTTATGTTTTTAAAGGACCAGAAAAAAATTTAAAAACTATTTGCTGCTTTATCAATTTGCATAAAATGGACTACTAAAGACAAATTTACTCAATCTCATCCTCCAAATTCTACCAATATCAATGGTAGAAATTTTTAATGTGGAAAATAACTTATAATGTCAACAAATCTCAAAACAAGAAATGTACCTGCTAGATAGCACAAAATCATGATCATGACAATAATAATCAGACTTTTCTGTTCTTGCTATCCAAAAAAGTAAATTGTGAGTTCTTTTAAGTTCTGACAGCTTTCATATTATATTTTCTTTCTCATTCTTGAAAATTTGTATAATTTCATTAATCTTTCTTAGAAGAGGTTTACATGTTCCATGGTTTATTAGAGGAAACAAAGAAACATTTTTTCCTGAATTGTGAAATTATTTCCTATTTATATGACATTGCATGGTTTCTTCTAACATTTTTATCATTCTTCAGTCCTTTTAGTTTCCACTGTCTATGCGTGCGTGTGTGTGCTGCAAGTCCTTAATCTTTGATGGACAGTAAAATAAGAAAGGATGGAAGAATCCCATGAAGCCGCAAACTTCTCTTGAGGATAGTTATTCGAGGTCCCATCTTACCGAAACTGTTATTTCACTTATCCCTGAGCATGTTTTCCTTCAATTTTCTGTATTTTTCAGATACAGAGTTGGATTTTAGAGACAGCCCTCTTAATCACAAGTTTTCCATGGGCAATGGGCATTTTTTATATGACAATTGCTCCTTTCCTCCATCCTTAGAGGATGAATGCTACAGAGTAAAATAAAAAAGATCACCCTCGTGGATTTTTTCTTCCATTCTACCTCCCGTGAACATTAAAAAAGATACCCTTAGCTTGGTGTGACAGCTTAAGCTTTTATTTCCAGCACTCAGGAGGCAGAGGCACGTGGATCTCTGTGAATTTGAGACTAGCCTGGTCTACATAGTGAGTTCTAGTACAGCCAGAGCTACATAATGAGATCCTGTCACAAAACAACAAAAAACCAGATACTCTTGTTATGCAGTTTTTCAAACAAAAAGGTGTCATAATCGTGCAACCACAGTGCTATTTTCTTCTGTGAGGCAAGGTGTCATGTATCTCAGGCTGGCCTCAAACTTGTTACTTAGGGAGGATTCCTGTAAACTTCTTGTCCTTCTGCTTCTACCACCTAAGTGCAGGGACTAAAAACTAACCCGGCTCAGAGAGGCGGAGTTAGTTACTAGTTGGCAGGAAGTAGCCTGCAGGAGCATAGGTGGGATTATTAGTTGAGGCAGTGTGGCAGGAGAATGGCTTTCAGGACTCCAGCTAAGAGAAAAAGTTAGCCAGTTGCTACTCTTAACTCTCAGAACTCGCAGGTTTTTACCCTAGCCTTTGAATCGAGAGTTTTATTAGAACAACAGAGGTTTAGTTAAAGCTACCTTTAGAGACAGGAACAGAGTCATCGTCTGGGGGAACAGAATCCCTCCAGGGTAAGGCCTGAGCAGCCAGGCCACTAGTAGTTTAAAGTGCAGCCACTGTGAGGAAGGTAAAAAGCATGGATGTAATCAAAACAAATTGTATACTATACCTATGGGAAATTCTCAGATGATAAAAATGATGATATTGTTATGCTTAGAGTGGTGGTACACTTCTTTAATGCCAGTTCTTGAGAGGCAGACAGAACTCTGAGTTTGACATCATCTTGGTCTACATAGGGAGTTCCAAGACAGCCAGGGCTGCATAGTGAATCCCTGTCTCTGAAAACAAAAATGAAGTGCTACTCTTAGATGAATAACAAAACAATTTTTTAAAAATGTTTTCTTCTGGCTTACAGATTGAATGAGCTTGCTGCTCTTGCAGAGGACTTGAATTCAGATCACAACCTCTTGTAACTCCAGCTTCAGAGCATCAAACACCCTCCTACTCTTCCAGCATCTGTAGATACAAGCATGCACATGCATGCATGGAAACACACACACACACACACACACACACACACACACACACACACACACA
>CABHPR010129408.1:0-63891 GCA_902168415.1 Peromyscus melanophrys | reverse complement strand
ACACACACACACACACACACACACACACACACACACACACACACACACACCTTAAAGTGTTATCTTCATAGTGGTTATTTTGTTAAAACAAAATTTAAATCCCTCATTGAAGCTGATTGCTGTGTTTCTGACAGCAAATGATCCATTTTCCTTTTTCACATAATTTAAAATATTTGTCCATATAAATTTTAATATTTGAACTTGACTGAACTCATCCTCAGGTGCCTTTGCTATATGCATTTACCCCTCTTATTTCCTGTATAGCAATAATTAAATCAATATATTTGATTAATTTTGAATTTCTATTTTGATTTTTTCCTCTGTGGTTCTGAACTGCCATGGTGGATCATTACAAGGGATTTAAAGTATTTAAAGTATTTGATCCATACTTTACACCTATTTCATACCAGTAATAAAATAGCAAAGTGTAATGGAAGGACTTAAGGGATAATGCTGAGACTATAGTAATGTAGAAAGTATAGAAAGAAAAACATGAAAGGGAAAAATAATGAAGAAAAGATAATATAATTTGGTAATTAGTACAAGATGCCCAATATCCAGATAATAAGGATTTCAAAGACAGAAAATTTGGAAAATAAAAGGGAACTTATCTAGGAATTCTTTCATCATATTGAATAAAAATTAACACACATAGTCATTGATTATGAAATCAGAGTCAAAAAAGACCTCCAAGAAACAAATTTCAGTTAAGTTTATTACTCAATGAAGCACAGAAAACATAGGGAACAGAAAATATAGGGAACAGTGTAGTGGATAGCTGTTCTGTCTGATTAACAGTTGTTATTCCAAAAGCAAGAGAATAGAATTCATAAAAAGAACTGAATGGGTCCTTCCTCACTTTGTACAGAAAAAACAATCTTTAGAATCCCCACAATCTATACTGATGCAAATACATCAAGAAAGACAGGATATAAATCAGGAGATTTCAGTAAAATGGTTCAAAGCCCCTACAATTCTGTTCAAAAGGCAGAACTGTATTCCATTCTTATGGTACTAATGGACTTCACAGACCCTCTTAATATAGTTACTGACTCTCAATATACAGAGAGAGTTGTTTTAAATATAGAAACTGCTGAATTCATTCCTGAAATATAGAATTAACTTCACTATTTATACAACTACAGGAAATCATCAAAAATTGGAAACATCCTATATATATATAAAATACACATCAGATCCCATATGGGTCTGCCAGGTCCTCTAGCATAAGGTAATGATGAGATTGATCAGTTCTTAAGAGGTAACTTGTAGAAGCCTCAGAATTTCATAAGAAACACCATGTAAATAGCAAAGGTTTGTAAAAGGACCTTTCCATCACTTGGCAAAAGCCAAGGAAATTGTAAAAAATGTCCTACTTGTTTCTTCTATAACCAAACCCATTGCCTGCAGGAAGCAATCTGAAATATATACAAAGAAATGAAATGGCAGATGGATATGTTTCATTTTGCAGAATTTTGAAGATTAAAATATGTACACCATACCATTGTCACCTATTCAGAATTTCAATGGGCAATTCCTATGAATTCTGAAAAGGCTGATTCTATGATTACACATCTATTAAAAGTTATGACCATCATGGGAATACCTATACAAATTAAGACTGACAATGCTCCAGCATATTTCTCAAATGAAATGAGACAGTTTTTTTTGTTTATTACAATATAAAGCATATTACAGGTATAGCACACAATCCCACAGGCCAAGCAGTCATAGAAAGATCTAACCGAACTTTAAAGGATATGCTAAATAAGCAGAAAGAGATAACAATGACCCCTAGGAACAGATTACATAATGCTTTATTAACCTTAAATTTTCTCAATGTTGATAAGAATGGGGCAACAGCTGGAGAGAAACATTGGACAACAGAAAAAACTCCTCAGCTAAACCAACCAGTTTACTTCAAAGGTATGTTGACCTCAGGATGGAAACCAGGATATGTCCTACATTGGGGAAGGGATTTTGCTTTTGTTTCTGCAGGAGAAAAAAGCTATGGATACCAACAAAATTAATAAAAGTCCTATTCAAACAGGAGAAACCCCTTGATGAGGAGAGGTAATAGCTCATCCACCAATGTGACAACTCTACAAGTTATAAGAAAAACTCAACAGACTAGGGTCGGGCAGGGTTCTGGTTTTTGTCTTTACAGGATAATAGAAATACCCATCTTCAAGAAATCATAAGGCCTTGAACACCTAAATGTCTACAGCAGAAAGGAAGGACCTATTGGTACCAATATACTCTACAGGGTAATATCTCACTGCCTAATATCAATATCTCTTCAACTCTAGAATAGTTATGGTTCCGATTCAATTATAAATCAAGCTGGCTTTGGAATTAGAATATGGCTCTCTCCTTCTCTAAACCCAAGTATGTTTCTTAAAAAAAAAATAGGAGATTCTGTCTCATGCCAGAAGAGCCAACTGATGTGGGACAAAAAAATAACCAATAATCTAGGGACCATTGCGGTCAAGATTCTATTTCTTTCCATGCTTATCCTTGATTTCTGGGATTCCTTCCTTCAATCTATCCTAAATTCAAACTTTCTATTTTGATATTAATAATGTTCAAGTTTTCCACAACGAAAAATGTCTTTCCAATAGCAATCTCTGAAGTTTCAAGAAGTAAGATGGGTCCTGACAACAACAACTCTATCTGTTCCAGAATGATGCCATTGTACCTAAGAATATTACTCAGTGATCAGCTTTGGACTACAAACTTTTTAGGACAGTTCCAAGATGAGATGGTCCATGATATTACACTTCTAGCCAGAGCCTCAGATAACTTTACCCATTACTCTGAGACTGGCGACAAACATTACAGCTAGTCCTATTGAGACTTAACAATATAGCTTTCTTACAGGATCCCACAGACATACTATCACCCCCTAAATAGTAGGAAGCAATTTTAAGAAAACAACACCCCTCTCACAAAAGTTTTTATTTCTCTCAGGGTTATGGATAAATTGTTATTGGGTTGGGGGTGCAACAATAAAAATCAGACTCAAGATTCCTTTTTGGAAAAGAAAAAAGGGGAATGGATAGGTATAATATATTAAGGTAGATTATTGTATCTACTAATAAACTAATTTAGCAAACTATCAGTCTTAGATAATTTGCATTGATATGGGTTCTCATATATTGATACAAATGTAACCAATTTTTTCATATTTAAGATATTTTGTATATTGATACAAATTCAAAACTACAATTGTCATATTGTTCACATGTTCCTACTCCTATTTGAAATATTTTGTATAATGATACAAATGTAAAATTATATTTGTCATACTGTATGTATGTTCTACCTCTGTTTAGGATATTAAGGATATTGTTATTATATTGCACTATACATTTCTACCTCCGTTTAAGATATTTTGTGTATTGTCACAATTGTGAGATCATTGTCCTTATACTGTATATCTGTTTACAGACTGTTTATGTGTTGTTAATGTGAAGGTTAGTCCTTAGGTTATTTAAGTAGACAAGACTTACAGATTTGTAGTCACCCATGCTTGTCATTTCTATTGTTAGTTAGGTTGTTCAGGTTTACAGATATATAGGTCAGATGGACAGGTAGTCTTCAAACACTTCATAGACCTAGAAAACACAGCATTTAAATAACTTAGAATTCTGTTGACATGAGACATGATTGATCCTGGCAGCACTGATTTGATCCTGAGAGAATGTTGGGCTTCAAAGACATTTCTGTTTCAAAGTTTGTCTTCTTCTTGGCACAAAATGTCCTACTGGGCAGAGAACTGCTCTTGCCTCGACTGCTGACAGTACAAATGCTGTCCTTTCTTGATGAGCAGGACACAAGGAAAAAGGACTACTGAACTCCGCCAAGACAGAGTAGGATGGTCTTTCAAAATACCTGCTTTTGAAAATGATTTGTCAGATAATCTAGGCCTGTAGCCAATTTTAATGCACCAATGACGCAGAGAAACTTTAGGTGACTGTCCAGGCTACCAGCTGTCTCTGTTTACTCTCACAAGACTTCTGAAAGTTGTTTGCCCTCATCTCCCATTTCTCAGGTATTATTATATTCCTTCCCAGGTCTTTGATGGGATTGAAGACCACCAGTTATAGCTACAATCTTCTTGTATCTTAGCTAGAACATATTAAATATTAGATTCAGGTTCTTCAGGATAGGACACCTTTTGAAATGGTCTCTGTAATGTGCCATTTACATATGCTCCAGATTTCTCTGGATTTTAGTATGTGTCTCTTGTTTGATGTTGTTCTTGTTGGTTGTAGTTCCATTTGTATATATCATTACCCTTTATTTCTCTTTGATAATTATTCTTATTGTATATAGTTTTGTGTTAGGATAGAACTTTCTTCCTTAAACAAAAGGGGGAGATATAGAGGTGGCTGTCTGCACTTTACCCCTCAAGCACCACCCCTAGAAGGCAGCAGGTAACTGCTAGGTACCACCCCCCTGGGAGGTGGCCAAGGGGGGACCCCTTAAGACAGGGAATGTATATGTGCTTGCTCTCCTGGCTACCTCATGGTCTTGGATGCTGGGTGCTAGTACTTCGGAGTAAGGCACAGTTCTCCAGAGTACCATGTTGGACTGTGCCTCACCCCTGCTGGACCCTACAACCAACTCCCATTTTCTTGTTGTAAGTTAACCCAAAATAAACACCTTTGGTTATGTTAGTTAGGTTTTCCAGATTTACAGAAACATATGTCAGATGGATAGGTAATCTTCAAATACTTCATAGACCTAGAGAATGTGGCACTTAAATGTTTTGGTAACTTAGAATTCTGTTGACATGAGACATGATTGATCCTGGCAGCACTGATCTACTCCCAAGATAATGTTTGGTTTCAAAGACACTGTGTTTGGAAGTTTGTCTTCTTGGCACAAAATGGCCTGCTAGGCAAAGAACTGCCCTTGCCTCTACTGCTGACATTATGAACACTGTCCTGTCCTTTCTGGACAAGCAAGAGCAAGACACAAGGAAAAGCAACTCCCTAATCTTGCCAAGACAGGTAAGATGGTCTTTCAAAATTCCTGCTTCTGAAAATGGTCTGTCAGATATTCTAGGCCTATAGCCAAATTGTATGTCTCAATGGTGCTGAGAAACTTTAGGTGACTTTCCAGGTTGCCAGCTGTCACTGTCTATTCTCACAAAATTTTGGAAAATACTTACTTGCATTTTCCATTTTCTCAAGTATTATTATGTACCTTCTCAGGTCTTTGATGGGGTTGAAGACTAGACAGTTACAGTTATGATCATCTCATATCTTAGCTAAGAACATTTCATATACTAAAGTTATATATTTTAGGATAGGATAGCTATTGGAGTAATCTCTGTAATATGTCATTTACCAATGTTCTGGACATCTCTGGATTTTAGTATGTGTCTCTTGTTTGATGTTGTTCTTGCTGGTTGTATTTCTACTCTTGTACAATACTTGAAAATTGTTCCTGTTGTATACAGTTTCATATTAGGTTAGAACTTTCTTGTTTAGATAAAAGGGGGAGATGTAGTGGATAGCTGCTCTGTCTATGACCTTGAAGCATCGCCCCTAGAGATGCTGCCTATGACCTTGAAGTACATGCCCCAGGGGCGTGTCCTCTCAGCTATCCTTAAGACCTGGGATGCATGTAAGCAGTCTCTCTTCACTCCCTCCTGGGACTTGGATGCAGGACTGACTCAAACTGCCGTAACAGCATGAGACTTTGCCCCATCATTACAGAACCTGTGACAATTCTGTTCTGTACAATGAGTTTTTCTCCCCTAATAAATTCCTTTGCTCTTTAAGCAGACCCCATGGATTTCTCACTAGAGTAGTATCTTTTTTTCCTTCTTAAAAAAATTCTCATATATGTTACATCCCAACATCATTTTCCCCTACCTCTACTCCTCCCAGTCCCTACCCCCAAAATTCCCATCTCCTCACATCCATGCCTCTGTTTCCATTAAAAAAAAAAACCATTTGTCCACCCAGGGTTAACAACTGAGCATGCATAACAAATAACAATAAGCCTAGGCACAATTCCTCATATCAATGCTGACTGAGGCAAGCCAGTAGGAGGATAGGGTACCAATCAGAGGCAAAAGTATCAGAGGTACTCCATTTCAACTGTTAGGAGTCCCAAAAGAACAACAAGCTAAATAACCATAATGTATATGCAGAGGACCTAGTTCAGACACACAAAGGGTCCACAATTGTCACTCTCTGTGAGCCCCTATGAATCCTGCTTAGTTGATTCTTGGGGTCATGTTCTTATGGTGTCCTCAACCCCTCTGGCTCCTACAATCCTTCCTCCCCATCTTCTGTGGGGTTCCCCTGGCTTCGCCAGTGATGGTGATACCTCTGGATGTTCTTTCATTGTAGAGCAAAGTTTTAGCTATCTGTTTTTTTATTGTTGTTTTTGTTTTTCCATATGAAATTGAGTATTGTCCTCTCAAAGTCTGTAAAAATTGTGCTGGGATTTTAATGGGAATTGTATTGAATTTGAAGATTGCTTTTGGTAGTATGGCCATTTTTACTATGTTAATCCTACTGATCATAAGCATGGGAGATCTTTCCATCTTTTAACATTTTCTTCAATTTCTTTCTTCAAAGACTTGGAGTTATTGTCAAAAAATTTTTCACTTACTCATTTAGAGTCATCTCTAGATATTTTATATTATTTGAGACTACAAAGGGTGTTGATCCCTGACTTCTTTCTCAGCCCATTATCATTTGTATATGGGAGGGCTACTGATTTTTTAATCTTGTATCCAGCCACTTCACTAAATGTGCTTATTAGCTATAGGAGTTCCCTGGTAGAATTTTTGGGGTTGCTTATGTATACTATCATATCATCTATAAATAATGATACTTTGACTTCTTTCTTTCCCATTTGTATCCCTTGATCTCCTTTAGTTTTCTTATTGCTCTAGCTAAGACTTCATGTACTATATTGAATAGATATGGAGAGAGTGGACAGCCTTGTCTTGTTCCTGATTTTAGTGAAATTGTTTTGAATTTCTCCCCATTTAATTTGATGTTGGTCATTTGCTTGCTGTATAATGTTTTATTACATTTAACTATGTCTCTTGAATCCCTGATCTCTCCAAAACTTTTATTATGAAGGGGTGTTGGATTTTGTCAAAGGCCTTTTTAGCATCTAATAAGATGATCTTTTTTTGTTTATATTGATGCATTTTAATATGTTGGGCCATCCCTGTATCTCTGAGATGAAGTCTACTTGATCATATGAATGATCTTTTGGATGTGTTCTTGGATTCGGTTTCCTAGTATTTTCACACCTGTGTTCATGAGGGATATTGGTCTGTAATTTTTTCTCTTTGTTAATCTTTGTGTGCTTTGGGTATCAGGGTGACTGTGACCACATAAAATGAATTTTGCAATTTTCCTTCTATTACTATTTTGTGAAATAATTTGAGGAGTATTAGCATTAGCTCTTCTTTGAGTATCTGTAGAATTATGTACTAAAATCCTCTATCCCTGGGCGTTTTGGGGTTGGGAGACTTAATGACTGCTTATATTTCCTTGGGTTTATAGTTCTATTTAAATTGTTTGTCTCATCTCGATTTAACTTTGGTAAATGGTATCTAACCAGAAAATCATCCATTTTTTTAGATTTTCCAATATGATGGGAGTACAGGTTTTTAATGTACAACATAATGATTCTTTGGATTTTTTGGTGTCTGTTATGTCCCCCTTTTTGTTTCTGATTTTGTTAATTTGGATATTCTCTCTGTGTCTTTTAGTTAGTTTGGACAATGTTTGTCTATCTTGTTAATTTTCTCAATGAACCAAATCTTTGTTTCATTAATTCTTTATATTGTTCTTTTTGTTTCTATTTTACTGATTTCAGGCTTCAGTTTGATAATTTTCCTGGCATATACTTCTCTTGGGTAAGCTTTCTTCTTTTTGTTCTAGAGCTTTCAGATGTGCTGTTAAGTTGCTAGTGAGATCTCTCCAGTTTCTTTATGTAGGCACTTAGTGCAATGAACTTTCCTCTTAGCACCACTTTCATTGTGTCCCAAAAGTTTGAGTATGTTATACAGTAATTTTTGTTGAAATCTAGGAAGTCATTAATTTCCTTCTTATTTCTGCTTGACTCAGTGGTAATTCAGTAAAGTTGTTCATTTTCCATGAATTACTAGGCTTTCTGTTGTTTCTGTTGTTGTTAAAATCCAGCTTTAATCCATGGTGGTCTGATAAGATTTAGGGGGTTATTTCATTTTTTTTTTATATCTGTTGAGTCTTGCTTTGTGACCTAGTATGTGGTCAATTTTGTAGAAGTTTCCATGAGGTGCTGGGAAGATGGTATATTCTTTTGCATTTGGATAGATATCTGTTAGGTCCATTTGGTTCGTAATTTCTATTACCTTCAGCATTTCTCTGTTTAGCTTTTATCTGGATGACCTGTCCATTGGTGAGAGTGGTGTATTGAAGTCTCCCACTATCAATGTGTGAGGGTCAATGTGTAATTTAAGCGTTAGTAGCGTTTCCTTTAGAAATGTGGGTGCCCTCGTGTTTGGGTCATAGATGTTAAGAATTGAAAAATCATCTTGGTTAATTTTTTCTTTTGATGAGTATGAAGTGGCCTTCCCCATCTCTTTTAATTAACTTTGGTTTGAAGTCTATTTTGTTAGATACTGGAATGTCTACATCAACTTGTTTCTTAGATTCATTTGCTTGGAAAATCTTTTTCCAACTCTTTTCTGTGAGATAATGTCTATCTTTGATGTTGAGTGTATTTTGTGTATGCAGCGAAGATTTGATCCTGTTTTAACACCCATTCTATTAGTCTGTGTCCCTTCTGTAGGGTTGAATTTTATGGATAGATATTGTTTTAATTTGGCTTTATCTTGCAATATCTTATTTTCTCCATTTGTGGTGAGTATAGTAGTCTGGGTTGGCATCTTAGATACTACTGGACATCTGTGTAGGTCCTTCTGGGATTTATTCTCCATTGAGAAGTCAGATGTAATTCTTATAGGTCTGCCTTTATGTTACTTTTTTTTTACCTTGGAGTGTTTAATATTCTTTCTTTTTTCTGTGTGTTAAGTGTTTTGATTATTATGTGCTGAATATGTTAAATTTTATGAGAGCCTGCCAGTGCTGATTGGACTAAGAGGTGAGTCTTTGTTCTCATAGCTGAACACCTCAGCTTCTAGAGTTTGGACCCAGGGTATCAACCCTGCACCCCCACACCACCAACCATTGCAGTCCCAGTTTCAGGCCAGTAGGCAGGTCTCCTGCAGACAGGTTGGATTACCATCATTTTCCACCAGATCCTGTAACCCTCAAGCCCCACCTCCCCTGAACCCCACCTTACCTCAGAGACTGCAACTGCTCTCTGAGACAGAGCCTGCCAACACCGATTGGACTAAGAGCTGCCTTTTGAGACACAGAGTCCATTAGCACCGATTAGACCAAGAATCATAATTAGACCAAGAGCTCCCACTGGACCAAGAGTTTCAATCAGACCAAGAGAGGCTCCCTCAGACACAGACACTGCTTGCACCGAGTGGAAGAAGAGATGGGTAGAAGCCAGTGCAAAATACAGTCAACAACATAAAGATGAATATGACTCTATCAGAACGTAGTGGTTCTACATCAGCAAGACCTGAACATCCTAACACAGAAGAAACAGAAGAAATAGACCTTAAAAATGACTTTAAGAAGCCTTTAAAGAGAAAAAGAAAAACTCCCTTAAAGAAATCAAAGAAAAGACAAAGAAAAAAATTGGAAGAAATCAATAAAGAAATTGAAGAAAAGACAAACAAAAAATTGGAAGAAATCAATAAATCCCTTAAATAAAGCCAAGAAAAAGCAATGAAACAGGTGAAGAAAACAGTCTAAGATTTGAAAACTGAAATAGAGGCAATAAAGAAGACACAAAGCTGAGGGAATGCTGGAAATGAAAAATCTGAGTAAACAAACAGGAACTACAGATAAAAGCATAACAAATTGAAACATCACATTAATTTTCATTAAATTCTCCTTAAGATGACTACTTCTTGATAAGTAGATACTAAATATGGGCATGCATTATACTAAATATCACTCACTTCCATACTATCGCCCCAGGTACTTGAGACAGCTCACAGGCTGCATTACAATTTTTTGTGATGCTTTCAATATGAAGTGTGTGCCAGACTCGTGTTGGAAATGATTGGTCTTCAGCTGGTGGTACTGCTTTGTGAGGCTGTGGAAACATTGTGGTTGGATACAGATGGAGGGAGCAGGTCACTGGGGTGTGACTTGAAAGTTACATTGGGTCCCTAGTCTTTTTCCTCTCTCTGCTGCCTGTCTGACATGAGATAAGTAACTCTCCTCTGCCACATATACCCACTGCCACAATAGCCAAACAACCATGGATGGAGCCTACAAAATCATAAGCCAAAATAAATCTTTCTTTATCAAAAAAAAGCATAGCCAAAAGAATGTAAGAGATGGAAGAAAGAATCTCTGGTGTTGAAGATACAATAGAGGAAATAGATTTGTCAGTCAAAGAAAACACTAAAGCCAAAAAAGTCATAACACAAAACGTCCAGGAAATTTGGGACACTATGAAAAGACCAAACCTAAGAATAATAGGGACAGAAGAAGGAGAATAATTTCAACTCAAAGGCACAGAAAATATATTCAACAAAATCATAGAAGAAAACTTTCCCAACCTAAAGAAGGAAATGTCTATAAAGAAACAAGAACACCAAATAGACTGGATCCATAAAAGTCCCCTAGCCACATAATAATCAAACCACTACACATACAGAATAAAGAAAAAATATTAAGATCTGCAAAGGAAAAAGGCCAAGTAACATATAAAGGCAGACCCATCAGAATAACACCTGACTTCTCAATGGAGACTCTGAAAGCCAGAAGGTCCTGGACAGACAATATGCAAACACTAAGAGACCATGGATGTCAACACAGACTATTATACCCAGCAAAAACTCTTAATCGCCATAGACAGAGTAAACAAAATATTCTGTGATAAAACCAGATTTAAACAATTCCTATCCACAAATCCAGCCCTACAGAAAGGACTAGAAGGAAAAATCCAACCTAAAGAAGTTAGATACACCATGAAAACACAGGCAATAGATAATCCCACACCAACAAATACCAAAGAAGAGAAACATACAATATTACCACCAAAAAGTAACAGAAATTCACAATCACTGGTCATTAATATCCATTAATAACAATGGTCTCAATTTGCCTATAAAAAGTCACAGGCTAACAGAATGGATACGAAAACAGGATCCATCCTTCTGCTGCATAAGAGAAACACATCTCAACTTCAAAGACAACACTATCTCAGAGTAAAAGACTGGGAAAAGACTTTCCAATCAAATGGACTTGAGAAGCAAGCTGGTGTAGCTATCCTAATATCTAATAAAATAGACTTCAAACTAAAATCAATCAAAAGAGATCGGGAAGGACATTGCATATTTATCACAGGGAAAATCCACCAAGATGAAGTCTCAATTCTGAACACTTATGCCCCAAATACAAGGGCACCCACATTTGTAAAAGAAATATTACTAAAGCTTAAATTGCACATCAAACCCCACACACTAGTAGTGGGAGATTTCAACACCCCACTCTCACCATTGGATCTGCCAGAATGAAACTTAACAGAGAAATAAGGGACCTAACAGAAGTTATGACTCAAATGGACTTAATAGATATCTACAGAACATCCCACCCAAACAAAAAAGAATATACCTTCTTCTCAGCACGCCATGGAACCTTCTCTAAAATTGACCACATGCTCAGTAACAAAGCATATCTCAACAGATACAAAAAATTGAAATAACTTCCTGCATTCTATTGGACCACCATGACTTAAAGTTAGATTTCAACAACAAAAATTACAGAAAGCCTGCATCTCATGGAAACTGAACAATACCCAAATGAATCACCAATGGGTCAAGGAAGAAATAAAGAAATTAAAGATTTCCTAGAATTCAATGAAAATGAAAGTACAACATACCCAAACTTATGGGACATTGTGTAAGCAGTGCCAAAAAGGAAAATTCATAGCATTAAATGCCCACATAAAGAAGATGAAGAAATCTCATAATAATGATTTAACAGCACACCTGAAAGCTCTAGAACATAAAGAAGCAAACTCACCCAGGAGGTGACAACATGAAATACTCAAATTGAGGGCTGAAATCAATGAAATAGAAAAAAAGAGAACAATACAAAGAATCAATGAAACAAAGAGTTGGTTCTTTGAGAAAATCAAGATAGACAAGCCCTTATCCAAATTAACCAAAAGGCAGAGAGAGAACATCCAAATTAACAAAATCAGAAATGAAAAGGGAGATATAACAACAGACAACAAGGAAGTCCAGAGAATCATCAGGTCATACTTCAAAAACCTGTACTCCACAAAATTGGAAAATCTGAAGGAAATAGACAATTTTCTGGATAGGTATCACATACTTAAGTTAAATCAAGACCAGATAAACTATTTAAATAGTCCAATAACCCCTAAGGGTCATTAAAAGTCTCCCAACCAAAAAAAGCCCAGGACCAGATGGTTTGAGCACAGAATTCTACCAGATTTTCAAAGATGAGCTAATTTCAATACTCTTCAAATTGTTCTGAATAATAGAAACAGAAGGAACATTACCAAACTCTTTTTATGAGGCTACAGTTACCCTGATATGTAAACCACACAAAGATGCAACAAAGAAAGAGAATGACAGACCAATCTCCGTCATGAACATTGTTATACTCAATAAAATATTGGCAAACCAAATCCAAGAACACATCAAAAAATGATCCACCATGACCCAGTAGGATTCATCCCAGGGATGCAAGATGGTTCAACATATGAAAATCTCTCAATGTAATATAACATACAAACAAACTGAATGAGAAAAAAACTACATGATCATCTCATTAGATGCTGAAAAAGCCTTTGACAAAGTCCAACACCACTTCATGATAAAGGACTTGGAGAGATCAGGAATACAAGGAACTTACCTAAATATAATAAAGGCAATTTACAGCAAGCCAACAGCCAACATCAAATTAAATGAAGAGGAATTTAAAGTGATTCCACTAAAATCAGGAACAAGACAAGGCTGTCCACTTTCCCCATATTTATTCAACATAGTACCTGAAGTTCTAGGTAGAGCAATAAGACAACAAAAGGAGATCAAAAGGATGGAAATTGGAAAGGAAGAAGTCAAACTTTCACTATTTTTCAGATGATATGATAATATACATAAGTGACCCCAAAAATTCTACCAGGGAATTCCTACAGCTGATAAACACCTTCAGTAATGTGGCAGGATATAAGATTAACTAAAAAAATCAGTAATCCTCCTATATACAAATGATAAAAGGGCTGAGAAATAAATCAGAGAAACATCACCCTTTAGAATAGCCACAAATAGCATAAAATACCTTGGGGTAACTCTAACTAAGCAAGGGAAGGACCTGTATGATAAGAACTTTGAGTCGCTGAAGAAAGAAATTGAAGAAGATATCAGAAAATGGAAAGATCTCCCATGCTCAATGATAGGTGGGATTAACATAGTAAAAATGGCAATCTTACCAAAAGCAATCTACAGGTTCAATGCAATCCCCATCAAAATCCCAACACAATTCTTCACAGACTTGGAAAGAACAATATTAAACTTCATATGGAAAAACAAAAAAACAGGATAGCTAAAAGAATCCTGTACAGTAAAGCAACCTCTGGAGGTAACACAATCCCTGACTTCAAGCTCTACTGTAGATCTATAGCAATAAAAACAGCTTGTATCGCTACTGTCATAAAAACCGACATGTGAACCAATGGAATCGAATTGAAGACCCTGACATTAATCTGCACTTGTATGAACACCTGAATTTTGACAAAGAAGCCAAAACTGTACAATGGAAAAAAGAAAGCATCTTCAAAAAATGGTGCCAGCATAACTGGATGTCAACATATAGAAGATTGCAAATAGATCCCTATCACTCGCCATGTACAAAACTCAAGTCCAAGTGGATCAAAGACCTCAACATAAATCCAGTTACACTGAACTTGATAGAAGAGAAAGTAGGAAGCAGTCTTGAACACATTAGCACAGGAAACCACTTCATAAATATAATACCAGTAGCACAGACACTAAGAGCAACAATTAATAAATGGGAACTGTTAAAACTGAGAAGCTTTTGTAGGGCAAAAGACACCATCAATAAGACAAAACAATAACCTACAGAATGGGAAAAGATCTTCACCAACCCCACATCTGACCGTGGGCTGATCTCCAAAATATATAAAGAACTCAAGAAAGTAGACATAAAGATACCTAACAATCCAATTAGAAAATGGGCTACAGAGATAGAGAATTCTCAATGGAAGAATGTCAAATGGCCAAGAGACATTTAAGAAATTCCCCAAATCCTTAGTCCTCAGGGAAATACAAATCAAAATGACTCTGAGATACCATCTTACACCTGTCAGAATGGCTAAGATCAAAAACACTGATAATAGCTTATGTTGGAGAAGATGTGGAGCAAGGAGAACTCTCCTCCACTGTTGGTGGGAGTGCAAACTTGTACAGCTACTTTGGAAATCAGTACAGCGATTTCTCAGAAATTTAGGAATCTATCTTTCTCAAGACCCAGCTATACCACTCTTGGGCATATACCCAAATTTCTAAGAAGTCTTATTAAATAAAGAACATGGAGCCAAATATAGGGGTGAAAGCCTTAAAGATCAGGGACATAGTGAGAGCCACCAACCACCTTACCTCACCAGCTTTGTAGCTTCCAAAATACACCGACATCCTGTCTACCCAGGCTTTTATTGCCTTGCTGTTCTTTCCTCTCATTGGCTCTTAGCCCAGTTATCTCATGTAGATGTTATTGCCTGTTTGTATAGACCTCTAGGTTTCTATGGTTGGTACTAGGATTAAAGGTGTGTGTCACCAGGCTTCGCTCTGTTCCCTCATGTGACCTTGAACACACAGA
Organism: Peromyscus melanophrys; assembly: GCA_902168415.1. Classification (NCBI taxonomy): domain Eukaryota; kingdom Metazoa; phylum Chordata; class Mammalia; order Rodentia; family Cricetidae; genus Peromyscus; species Peromyscus melanophrys. The sequence continues at coordinate 48,901 of CABHPR010129408.1, read as the reverse complement.
GACCCTGCCTGCCAAGTGATTAGGGGTGTGTGCTACCACTGTCTGACTTTTGTGCTAATGGCTTGTTGTTTCCTCTGATCTCCAGCAAACTTCATTAACATACAAGATAAAATAACACCACATTTCACCTTTTTTGTCTAATAAAAATAAAAAATAGAAAGTTATAACTAATATAAGAAACTATATACAATAAGCACAATAACTATGTACAATATATACAAGCAATAAATTCACCAACAATATCTAGTCCATTTGCATTTGACAATTTCAGAGAAAATATTCCATTATCTATCCCCTTTTGGTAAGTCCAAAATGTACCTGATTCACTTTCTTTCCTAACTTATATTACTAACAGAGAACTATCTTATACTGTCTTTCAAATTTATATACTTTACACCTCTTAGTGAGTTTCTTTTCTGAAATTTCTTAACAAGGAAAATTGTTACTACAACTATCTAATCTTCAACTCCCTCAGAGACTCAAAAAGGAAATAATATTATCTAGTAAAACAGGAAGTGCAAACAAGCGACTTTCAAAAAAATGTGAGTTGACAGAAACAGCCAGCTGCCTGGACAGTCACCCGAGGTTTCTCTGCACATTGGGGCATCATCTTTGGCCTACAGGCTTAGCGTATCTAACAGACTCATTTGTGAAGTAGGATGTACACAAGGCCTACAGCTCGGCCTCACATTCAGTGCGAGTATTTCACGTACCAGATAAACCTGAATTCCAACAGTGTCCTGTCATGAGTCAGGATTTTATATTCTGGAATTTGCTGGTGTTTTTGGAATACAGCTGTCTATTCTTCTCGGCTTGTGGATGGCTTCATCTCAGCATCCCATTCTTTACCACATCCCATTCTTCTAGGGTTATGGGTGGTTTCATCTCTTTTATTAAATACCAGTCTACCATTGAGAGGTTAGACTCCGTCAGCCTAGTTACTCTTTCAAGAATAACTGTTTCAGCTGCTGTTCCACTGCACACCAGAAGCCATTGGTCCATTGCCTGTTCAGTTGCCTTTGAAGAAAGGGGCACTGTACCTTTTCCAGATTGCAAAGGCCACTTCAGTGATGGTGCCATATTGTCCTGGCCTCAGAGGATGCCTATTGCTAAAGCCACAACCACACTTGTCTTGGCAAGGATTGGTAGTCCTTTGTTTTGTGTCCTGTCTATTTTGTCCTGTTTGTCAGCAGTCGATTTGAGGACACTTTGTTGTCCAGCGGCTAACTTTTGCCACAATGAAAGTTAACCTTATATGTAGTTTCTTTAATGCCCATATCTTCTCTGAAGTAGATTGGTGCTGCCAGGAGCCAACATGTCTCATAGTCATAAAAAAAGAAAAAAATTCTAAGTTATTAAAACATTTTAAATGCCATAATATGTAGATCTCTGAATGGTTTGAAGATGACCTGTCTATTTAAAATATATCTCTGCTTGACCTTGAAAACATACCTAATATGACTACAAGTTTGATTGTAATCTCTAACTCCTAACTTTCATTTCTTTATATCCTAATAGTTGGTAATAATAACATTCAAGGAATAGCAAAGTGCATTACATTGTTAAATGAACTGTCTAAGTACAATATCCTGAACAAGATTAGAAAAAATATATACAGAATTTTCTAACAATATCAATCTCAATATATATAATTTGTATATAATATAAAAAAATCCAATCCAATGTAAAGTATTTAAAACTAGTAATTGTCTTTAGGAAGTAGATGTAATAATCTACCTTTTTATCTATATCATATCTATATCCTCTCTTTACTTTTCATAGTAGATTCAATAATCTATCCTCTATTCTATCATTTCTATATGTCTTCTTAAATCTAATCTCCTTTGTTTAGCTCTTTTCCTAAACATTAACAACAACTTGTAACCAACCCTCCTAAATAATGAAAATTATACCAAACCCCAAACCCATTTAAAGACCAAAAAGCTCCCGCCCCACACCACCTCTTTGGGAATGTGGTCATAGTGTTCTTAAAATTGCTTCCTGCTGGTTGTGGGCAAAGGCATCTTTAGGGGATTCTGAAAAGAAAAATTTTGGGTTAATTGTAAAGTTCTAGGAAAGGTAGCTATGTCATTTGTTGTCCAGTCTCTGTATAATGTCAATGTTCAGGGTTTATCTCAAGTCCTTGTTCAAGTAGTCTATGAAACTGGATCATCTCAGCTAGCCATCTCAAAATTGTTCTGAGCACTTTGTAGTCCAAAGCTGATTTGTGGGTGATGTATGTCAGCTTAGCGGTATTATTATTGTCCACATGGAATTGTTGTTGTTGTGGGGCCCCATCATCTTTCTGGAGACTTCAAATTCGCTACTAGGCCTGGTCATGTTTTCCTGCAGAAAACTGATAGAGACTCCAACACAAAAACAATGTATAGGCAGCTAAATGAATCCTTTTTTTTTTTTTAGAATTAGTGAGTACTCTACATAAACAAACTGGATGTGAGGGGTGGTAATAGAGGGCAAAGGATGGAGGGTGAGGACATAGGAGAAAGGGAGGTTCGAGCTACAACAGGAATAGAGTGGGAAAGCAAGGAAAGAGATACCATGCTAAATGAAGACATCATGGGAATAGGGAGAAACAGGGTGCTAGAGAAGTTCCTGGGAATCCACAAGGATGACCCCCATCCTTAGACTACTGAAAATAGTCAAGGGTGCTTGAACTAGCCTACTCTGGTGATCAGATGGGTGATTACCCTATCATCACAGAGCCCTCATCCAATGTCTGATGGAAACAGATGTAAAGATCCATGGCTGGGCACCAGGTCAATCTCTAGGAGTCCAATTGCTGAGAAAGAGGAGGGATTCTATGAGCAAGGGACATCAAGATGATGATGGGAAAATGTACAGAGACGGCCAGAGAAACTAGTGAAAATACGTGGACTGTGGACCAACAACTGAGGAGCCCCCATGGTCCTGGACTAGGCCCTCTGGATAGGCGAGACAGTTGTTTAGCTTGAACTGTTTAGGGGTCCCCCAGGCAGTGGGATTTGACCCATACCTGGTTCATGAGCCTGCTTTTTGGAGCCTAGTTCCTATGGTGAGACTCTTTGAGCAGCCTTGGTGCAGGGAGGAGGGGCTTGGACCTGCCTCAACTGAATGTACCAGGCTCTGCTGACTCCACATGGGAAACCTTGATTTGGAGGAGGTGGGAATGAGGGGGTGTTGAGGGGGAAGGCTGGGGGGACAGGAGGAGGGAGGAGAGAAGAATCTGCGGTTTGTATGTAAAATGAATAGAAAATCTCTTAATAATAATAAAAAAAGACTAGCTAGTAAGTCAGTCACTATTACAATGTCACAATACTATAGCTCTTGTGTTATAGTGGGGGAATGTCATTACAGGCAGAATGCAAAATAAATAAATGAAGGAAGAAAGGAAAGAAGGAAGGAAGGTAGGAAGGAAGGAAGGAAAGGAAGGAAGGAAGGTAGGAAGGAGAAAAAATTTACTACATTTTTTTCCTGATATGTAATGGTTGTAATAAAATTTCTCTAAATCTTATTATTATTTACTGAATTGTTCATGTCATAAATTGTAGTAAATTATAAATATATATCTATATATAACATATGCAATTATCCATATGCATAAGTATAAATGCTGTGGATGATTGATTGATAAATAAAGTGCTGATTGGCCAGTAGCCAGGCAGGAAGTATAGGTAGGACAAGGAGAGAGGAGAATTCTGGGAAGTGGAAGGCTGAGGCAGAGAGATGCTGCCAGCTGCCAAGATGAGAAGCAGATGTTCAGATACAGGTAAGCCAGGAGCCACATGGCAATTTATAAATGAATAGAAATGGACTAACTTAAGATATAAGAACAGTTAGCAAGAAGCCTGCCACAGCCATACAGTTTATAAGTAATATAAGTTTCTGTGTGTTTACTTGGTTGGGTCTGAGCAGCTGTGGGACTGGTGGGTGAGAGAGATTTGTCCTGACCGTGGGCCAGGCAGGATCAGAAAAACTCTAGCTACATGTAAATATATGAAATATAATGACAATAAATTTGTGTGTTAGTATAGCTCTAAAAAGTATTTAATTTAGTAGGAAGTTAAAATAATGTCATAGTGAATTGACTAGCTTCTTTCTGATCTAGATATAATTAGAGTGTGTATGTTATAATTGAATGATTTTTAATCAGCCTTTGGAATTTCTGAAAATAAAGGAAAAGAGGAAGTGAAACGGAAAAGAATTTGACAGGATGCCAGATTCAGGCAAATAACTTACTATTTCTTCTCTGTAAAAGAGTGGGGGAAAGCTTAAGTATAGAAATGGGAGTTGGCATATAAAAATAAAACAATAATGTCATATACCTAATCCGATATAATATGGGCAATTGAAAGTTTTCTCAAGCCAAAAAATAAGAAGAACCTAGCAATCCATAAAGTATTAACTATATCTCTCTTCTAGATGAACAAGGTATTTTTCTCATGAGACATTTGTTTGGGGTATCCTCTAACATTTTATATTAATTATTAATGTATATTTTTTACACAAATAATGGGCTTCACTATGATATTTCCATACCTTGTTGTTGATACCTAAAGTACTCAAAATATTCAGCTAAGTGTTGTAGTTCATGTAATACAATGATATGCAAGAAATTTATGTTCTTGTTTTTCTTTTTATATTCTACATATATGACTTACAACCTTAACCATCAAAAAGAATAAGAGAAAAAGCACTGGAAATAATAACCTTAGAATGTAAACATGATTACTCTATCAAGTTTCTATAAAGAGCCATATTTTTAAGATTCTGCTTTGATAAGGAATCTTTTAGGGAAGTAATTTTAATATAAATTAAATTTATAAATTTCCTGATAACAATTACAGACCATTCATCAATCAGGATTTTATTTCCTTTACTTCTAAGGCACCTTTCAAGTTAGCAATTTTGTTCCTCAAGGTAAGTATCGTAGCACACACCAGTAATCCCAGCACTTGGGAGGCTGAGACAGGAGAACAGTGAGTTCACGGGGCACCGTCTAAAGAACAACAACAACCCAAATACCCAAAAAGGGATGGGGAAGAAAGGAAAAATTCTCAAAATAGACCCTGTAATTCCCCCTTTTGAAATTAAGCAAATTAGAAAGATATGCATAAGGTTAGTAAAAACAACAACAACAACAACAACAAAAAAAAAAAAACCACAAAGGAGGCAGGCTTTTTAACTGACAAGGACAGAATTGTAAATGAAAATACCTTCTTTAAAGAGCAGAGTGTGATAAGAGCCAGGTGTGCTAGTGTGCACCTGTAACTTGAGCACTTGGAAGTCTGAAGCAACAGAATCATCAGTTCAAAGCCAGCCTGTGTTATATAAAGTTCAGGTCTGTCTAGCATGGGCAGAATCTGTCTTAAACATAATTATAAGGATGATGCTTACGTAGTTTTGTATCTCTTGAAAGCTGGCCCAGGACTACTCATCACCACTAAGCAACTAGAGAAATTTCTAAATGCTACAATTGAAACTGTACTAAAAACTGTTTTCTATGACTCAAAATCAAGACTAAAGGAAGTTTTTCATTAATAATCAGAGAAGGGGTTGACTTTGTTTGAGGATGTTAAACAACTGAGTAGAACAAAGACAATTTTAGAGTTGATTGCTTTTGTGGAATAAGACTTGGTAGAGTGAGGGAGAGGTAAGGGACTATATTTTCAACATGTTTTTCTCTTTTGGAACTGATTTCCAAAAGAATTTCAAAAGTTTTCAGATATAAGAAGAAATCTCCTCTGAATTGAAAAAAAAGACTTGAATCTACAAATAAAAGGTCAAAAACTCCCTATGAAAATTAAGACCTGTCAATGTCAAGAAATATCATAGTAAAGTTGTGATATTTTCTGGCAAATGTAATATCAGATGGCCCTAGATTTATCTGAAATACAGCCTAATGTAAAAAGTCATTGGAGCAAAATTGGTAAAGCATCCAGGGAAAGAAAATATGACCCCATAACAGCGGCAAAGCAAGTTATTTTTCAAGTTGAGAAACAATAGTGAGTCATTTGCAGAATGTAACAACCCCCAAAATATAATAATAATGATTCTTTTCTGAAAAACAACAAAATCTCCCAAAAAGAGCAATTTTAAAAATTCTTCTAATATAAAAAGAAGAAGTTTATTTTTAAAATGAGTTTGAAGATCTGAAGATCCATTTCTCAAAAGGTATATAAACGACAGAGTTAAAACCAGGCAGAATTCCAGCCCTGATGAAGGAAAGAGGATTAAAAAGCCCCACCCCTAACCAGGAATCTATTTACAGCTGATACCTGCTGGGGAGGGAAACCCAGCTTTCTCCAATGGAGTGTCAATGGGCATATCAACCACACTCCAGGGCAGGACAGAATTAATTGGCCAACAGAGCACAAACTCTGTTTGTTTGTTTGTTGTTTTGTTGTGTGTGTGTGTGTGTGTGTGTGTGTGTGTGTGTGTATGTATGTATGTGTGTACTTGCTTGCTTTTTGTCTTAATAGCTTTTATTTCATTGATTTTCTTTAAAATGTTTGTTTTGATTTTCACTTTTGTTTTTTATTAGTTTTGCTGGCATTTTTTTGTGTGTTGTTGTTTTGAGAGAGAAAGAACACCAAGTTGAATGGGTATGGAGGTGGGTGGAATGGACCTAGGAGGAGTTGGGGGAGGGAAAAGAATATGATCAAAATAGATTGTAGGAAAAAAATTTGAATACAGATTTTTAAAATGCTGTTCAACATCACTAACCATCAGGAATATGCAGCTCAAAACCACAATGACTCGCCTCAGAATTAGCATAAAGACAAAAACAAATAAAAATTGTGGCAAGAATGAAGAGAAAGAAATGCTATATTTTTGCATTTTGTATTACATTTATTTGTTTATATGTGGAGAGGGTCACATGTGTGCCATGTAGTAATGTGGAGGTCAGAGGACAACTAATAGTAATTGTTTCTCTCCTTTAACCATGTGGGTCTTGGTGAGTAAATTGAGGTTGTAAGTACTGGTACTGTTACCCATTGAGCCATCCCACTAACTCCAAGGAACTCTTACATACTGCTAGTAGGAAAGTAAAATAGCATAGCTACCATAGAAAATAAGGCATCTGAGAAATTATTAAAGAATGAGCATGCAATCCTGTAACCCTACTAATGGGTATATATTCAAAGGAAATAAAATCAGCATGTTAAAGAAATGCCTATACATCTGTGTTTGTTTCAGCACACTTCACAATATTCAGGAGAAGGAATTAACCCATGAAGAAACAAATTTTAGAAAACATTATAGTAGAAAAACATTTACTTGAAGTTAAACAATTGCTTAAGTTTCTTTCACTTTGTTAAATTCATGAAACATTTAATTTAATACTTTCATTTTGAAATAGAATTGAATAACCAGGCAGAATCAGGAAGATAGAGTTGAAGGCCAGTCTGGACTATATAACAAGTTCTGTGTCATCTTGAGCCTCAAAGGAAAGCCATGCCTTAAAAATAATTTGAATAATTATATTTTACTCATGCAATTCTGCTATTTGATCAGGCTTTCATCTTCTCATCCAACTATACATAATAGGCTAATTGGCTCCACTTATTCACTCCTTTAGCAGTTGAATTATGCACCCCATATCTTTCCCTGAGCTTCAATGTGAACATTTTTCTCTAATCTTAAAATTGGATATAGCCACATGACTTGCTTTGGCCAATCAGATGTTAGCAGATAAAATGTAAATAGAGATAAGAAATGTGTCTGCACAGTTTGGCTTGGCTCTTTTGTATTTGGCCTTTACCATGAAAGAAACATATTCTTTTAGTTATCCTTTCAATCAGGTCACTAAAATTAAAAATACAGAACAAAAGATGCCTTATTTTTTAATACTACTGACATCAACTAGTTGTTTTACAGCAATATGTTGCAATATGTTACTGATTCAGTCTCTATCTGTCCATGCATTAATGCATTCTTTTTTTATAAGTATATCCTCATACTGGGATGTATAAAATAATATCTATAAACTGTTTCTGAGTGTGTGATTGAATTTTTAGAATGTATTCTTTATCTTTTGTATATATTTGATGTTTACAATGAGAAAGCAATTATAACAAAAATATATTCATTTTCTCTTCACTGAATACCTTTAGGAAAGTCATGTGGAAGCTTATCTGCCACTAAAAATATATATATATATATACACAAAACAATTAAAATGGAGTTACCATATAATGGGGTGACAATGCCTCTACTAAACACCACACGCCAACAAATAAAAAGTCTAGTGCCAGCAACAGGTTATCTCTTTTGGAGTTATTGGACAGTGAATTCCCATAGACTTCTAAACATTACAGCGTTTTGAAAATTCTCTTGGTTACTCTCTAGAACTTGATAGTAAAACCTTATTACTAAAGATATCACATACTTGAGCCATAGAACATGAAGAAATAAAGTTAATACAGACTTATTAGCTAGCTTAGTGCTTAAAAGTGCTGTCCATGCTACTAGAGGAGAAAAGTAATCAAGAATCTTATTCACCTTTAAACTCTACCAGCTACAATCATGTCTGCTCTGTTAAGACATGTACATTGGTGTAATAGTGGTAAAAACCTTCATGGGAGTAACAAAACACTTTCTGATTGAAATTTAAGTTCCACTTTAAAAGATATATATAATCCAGACCTTATACCATTGTCAGGCCAACAGTCTGTGTTTAGACTAGTTATAGACCCAAGGGGAAAACCTATTTCTGTGGAATATTCCTATAAACTGTGTGAATACATGTCACTGTGATTGGTTTAATAAAGAAGCTGACTGGCCAATAGCTGAACAGAATAAGGTTAGGTAGGAGAGTCAAACTAATAATATTGGGAGGAAGAAAGGCAGAGTCTGGAGTCCCAAGCAGATGCAGAGAGAAGCAAAATGAGCATGCCATGCCGAGGAAAGGTACCAAGCCATGTGACAAAACATAGATAAGAAATATGAGTTAACTTAAATGTTAGAGTTAGTTAATAACAAGCCTTAGCTATTGGTTGAGCATTTATAATTAATATTAAGCCTCTGTGTTGTTCATTTGGGAACTGGCGGGTGGCACAGTAACTTCTGCCTACATATTTCTATCCTCTGCTAAAGTGACATAATATTAAACTGACTTCTAAATACAGAGAGCCCACAAGTGGTTGAACACACTCACACCTAAGGCTCAAGAAACATTCTGGAATAGTGAGGAGGCAGAAAGAGTATAAGAGCCAGAGGCAGTGGATAACTACAAGGAAACTGTCTTCTGGCCACAATAAGAAAGCTGCACAAATGAATTCACAATGGTTATGACTGCTTGTGCAAGACCTGTGCAAACTCAAGCCAGACCAAATTCCAATATGGGTGGGGGGGACAAAGTTCCACCTCTAGCCTAGGAGCTATTGACAATTGATAGTTACTGGGAAAGGAAAAGTTAGTTTTCTTTAATAGTGTAGCCCCTGGTAAGTCAAGCACACTCCAGTGGAAGGTCATGCACTAGAGAATATATGGGAAGCACAAATTGGATTTGAAAACTGTAAAAATAAATGAAATAAAATAAGAAAATAGGATATAGGGTTGGATGGGTCAGGAGAAGGGGGTGTATTGGGAAGAGTTGAGTGAGAGGGTGAATATGATCAAAGTACTTTGTATGAAATGCTCAAAGAATGGATGAATGTTTAAAAAAGAAAAATAAAATGATGTTAAGAATTATCTCATTTCTAAGCAAATCTAAGAGTTACTTCATATTATCTCTGGTTTATCAGAATATAAGAATTTTGTATATATACATGTGGACATTTTTAGGTCAAATTATATCAAGTAACTTTAATTTTGCTATTAAACTGTATGTACTTGAATATAAAACACCTCAAAAATTAGAAAGTTGGGGCAACTAGCTGCTCAACTTGCGGGCACACTAAGCTCTTAATGGATTGTTTAACATTTACAGTATGATGTACTTGGTTTTCCCCCAAGAGTTTTGCTTTTTTTTCAGTATAGAATTCATTTGGAGCCATTTGGAGACAAACATATTTGAAATAGAAGCCTTTTGAAATAAATGCTATATTGCAGTTTTGTCTATTTATGAAGCTGCTTCTATATTTTACCTGCTTTACAATAAGTACTCTTCCTTTATTCTTATTTTATTAGGCTGAAACATAATTGATTCCCTAAGTCTGGTGTTGGATTGTAATGTGTGCCCACATAATCCAAACTCATGGATATATATATATATATATATATATATATATATATATATATATATATACACTACTGGGGCCCTGCTGTGGTATATGTAGTATTTGACATGATCCAAAATATAAGGAAACAATATTGCCATCCAAAAATAAGAATGTAGACCCTATATTAAGATGATACATAAATTATATGACTTGAGCTTTGATTAAAGTACTCTGATTAAAAACATAAATATTATATCAAGCTATCTCTATCAATATCATGGTGCTTAATTGACAATGACTCCTTCACTAGAGAAATGCCAATTTCAAAAAAAAATCAAATAGAATGTGATAACCAGCTCATTCTGAATAGCCATCTCATAAAAACAAAGTAATAGATAATATTTGAAAGAAAAAGAAAAGTGGTATTTGCTAGCATAGTGCTCTTCAATCTCTCTATTGCAATTTCAAAAGTAGGCCTATGAATATTAGTTTCATAGAATGTTCATTATTTACCAAATTTTAAGTTTATCCTAAGTATATAAGATATATTGCTGTTAATATTCCTTATAAAATGTCATTTTTCTTGCACTTCATTCCTTCAAAGTCAAACTCAATTCCTGTTGTCATCTTATAGACAGTCTTCAACATCATCCCAGGTTGTGTCAAAGTGAATGGCTGCATTATATGCAGGAGAAATTCAGACCTGCCTCTCTGTTTGTAAATCTTTGGTTACAAATAGATCACTGCTGCTAACAAATTTCTGTTCAACTGCTTTCAAGATCTTTAAAACTGAACTGATAGCTTTATCAGCTTCCTTAATTTTTACAACTGTGCTATCAAGGGCAATGTACCAGCTCTGGACTGTCATCCTGTGTGTAGAGATCATGCAAATAACAGTGTATGGCTTTTGATTGGATTTGTTTTGTAGAATAATAATCTGACAGAAGTTGACATCATTGGCGGTCTTGTTAGGGTGGCTGAGGCTGCAGATAACTGCTCACTTGGCCCACTTTTTATCCCCATTTTTAGGTAGCTGGAGACACACATAAGCATTTAACAAGGAGCAATCTCTCCTTCAGATTTTAAACCAACCACTTTTCCATTCTGTACAATAATTTTCCAGCTTATTTATTCAACACGTAGGTATTTCCATTAAATAGCATTTCATTTAATAAGGGGAATTATTTTATCAGTTCTCCAGGGACATAGACTGAACAGAGATATGAGGTTTTTATATATCTTATCAAAGATTCATTGTAACCTTAAATTCTCCTAATGGTTTCACAACATAGTTGATCTGAGTGTACTTACTTGCTCTTAAAACTTCCCCCTAAAGATCATATATTTCATATCACAGATATAACACAATAACTACTCATAAAAATATGATGTGATTTATAAAATAATGGATTTAATTTTCTCCCATTTTCTCCCTATTAAAAATTCTTGGTAAATTAAATGAAACATTCAGTAATCATCCCCCAACTGATTTTTATTGTAATAAAAAGCATATCGTTGGAAGTTTTCTGAACTTCTTTTGGTTCTGAAAGCTACCTGATCCACAGATTGTTTTTTGTTTGTTCGCTTATATTTGGTTTTGTTTTTAGCAAACTGTGTTAAGTTACAGAAAGAAAAGAAAAGAAGTTCATCTCCTTTAAATCATACCCTTAACACTGTCACAAAATTTTGGGAGACAAAAAGATAAGGAGATGAATGAGATCTGCTTTAAAATTATTTGAAAAGCTGTCATGTAGAAAAGAAAGAATTGTTTTGTTTGCCTTTTTAACAGAACAAAACAACAGAGGAGAATTGTAAAGCAACAGATTTTAGTTCAATATAGAATCTTGTAACTAAAACTGTCAAAAAGTGATACATTCAATCTTATGGAGTAAAGGACCTTCATAACTAGAAGTATTCAAGCAGAGCATGGATTATCATTCATCAAGAATGTTGCTAAAGGAATTTCTGGAGTTTTATTTGTGTTTGGGAAAGAGATGAGTAGGTGGTTGGGCTATGAGAACTAAAAGTAGAGGATCCTTTTCATCTTAGAGAAAATTCTCTTATAAAATACATCCTCTAAAGTTACTTCTACAACATAACTTGGGTTCAAATGAAGCAAAAAGGCAAAAGGTAAGTGTCTTAGTTAGGGTTGCTATGAAGAGACACCTTGACCACAGCAGCTCTTCAAAAGGAAAACACTCAATTGGGGTGGCTCTCTTACAGTTTCAGAGGCCTAGTCCATTATCATCATGGCAGAGAGCATGGGGGTATGCAGGCAGACATGGTGCTTGGGAAGTAGCTAAGAGTCCTACATCTTGCAGGCAACAGGAAATGGTCTGTCTGTCAGACTGAGTGAAGCTTGAGCAAAAGAGACTTCAAAGCCTCCCCCCACAGTGTCACTTCCTCCAACAAAGCCACACCTACTCCAAGGCAAACATGAAAGCAAACTCCCTATGTAGATTCCTTGATGCCCACCATCCTTTTTTGAAGTAAATTGGTGCTGCCAGGAGCAGATGTGTTTCACAGTCATGAAAAGCCTTGATATTAAAACATTTTAAATGCCATATTCTGTAGGGTTTTTGAGTTGTTGAAGACTATCTGTCTATCTAAAATATATCTGTTTGACCTTGGAAACATACATAACATGGCCACAAATTTGATTGCTAGATGACTACTAACCTGTATTTCTTAATTATCCTACATAGTTTGTAATAATAATTTTCAAAGACTAGAAATTTACATTACATTGTTAAATGAACTGCATATGTGCAATACCTTAAGAGTAGGAACATATATATTGTATAACAAAAAAAACCTTAAATTTGAATCGATATACAAAAATACCTTAAAAAAGAGTAGAAATATATATAGAGTATGTTCTAACAAAACATTTAAATGTGTATCAATATACATTTAATATACAAACAAGAATATATATAAACAAGAATAGAAACATATAAAAACTATGTTCTAACAAAAATAACCTTAAATTTGTATCAATATACAAAAATCCATACCGATATAAAATATTTGAGTTTAATAGTTGCTTTTTAGGTTAAAGTAGATTCAATAACCTATCCTTTTATCCCATCATTCCTATATCCTACTTTTTTTTAGAGTTCCTTGAACCCAACCCCTTGTTCAGTTTCCTCCCTTACAATGACCAGTAACAACTTGTAACCAACTCCCCTAAATGATGACAAATATCCATAACACACTAAATGACCAGAAACCACCCAACCCCACCTCTTGGAAATGTGGGCATTGTGTTCTCTAGACTGCTTCCTGTTGTCTGATGGTGAGACCATTTTTGGGGGACCCTGAGAAAATGGTGATAAAGGTCAAGTCCTGCGAGAGCTAGCTGTATTATTTTTTGTTTAGTCTCTGTGCGATGTGAAAGTATACAGTTTATCTGAAGTCTTGGCTGGAGTAGTCTGTGAGGCTGGACCATCTCAGCTCGCTAGCAGATTTGAAGTTGTTCTGGATGCAGAATTTTAAGAAAACTGCAACAGGGGCATTCTGAGAGGCTGGATCACCTGGGTTACTTGTCTTTATTGGCGGCTGGTGCTTTTTTCTGAAAACACATAAATTTTTAAAGATAACATATATATCTGTATTTATACAAGTATGGAAGATATGGTGTGTACAAGTCATCTAAAAATGATAGTTTTTTTTTGTTGTTCTATGTTTGAGCAGGTAAAAGGCATCTGTCAACTTTATAAGTCTGTTTGCACTGTATAACCAAACCTCTATTCATGCCATATGAAAGGATAACATGTAATAATAAGTCATGAGGACTCTGTAGCCAACAAGATTTATCATGTCTTGTCCAATCTAAAAGCTGTTGCCATGTCGAGGGATCAGCATATATGCCACCTGTCCTGTAATGTTTCTTGGGTTTTTCCCTCAGTAGCCAAGATCCTCAGGAGATCTCCCCTGGTCAAATCTGATCTCCATTAACTTTGAAGAAACCTGTCCCTCAACGCAACATGTATTCTGACTTCCATTCTGAAGTTAAAGCATTCTTAAAATATATGTGTTGGTTTAATTTATCAGTTTCCATAATCCAATGCCTCTCAGAAGATACTGTTTTTTGTTCATTAGCATTTAAAAATTCAAAGTCAACAAAGCACCATATAGGATCCAGATGCCCTTTGTATTTCTCATTTTTACGTAGCCTCCTTTCATATTACTTTTCTCTCTTTAAAGGCTTTATTATTTTTAAACTATTTATTTATTTTTCAGTGACTGTCTATACCAATTTTCTTTTCTTTCTTTAGCACCTAAGCACATTTTAAAGCATACTATATCTGTTCAGAAGTTTTCTCAGTCTGAACTTGACTTTCTGCACATCTGCAGCTTTCTCTGAGCCAATCCTTAAACTGGTAAGTAACCACTGCAGGGCTTTGGTGGCTGGCTCCACCCCCTTCAGTTCCCTGAGAGCCTAACCTCATGCCAGTGTTACTGGCATATTCCAAGAGTATTGCCACAGCTCTGAGAATTTGCTGAGTTCAATCAGCAGGTGTTTTTTGCCTAGCAGGCCAGCTGCTCAAGTGCTCTGCTGCACAGCAAGGCCTCTGAAAAGATCCTCTGTATGCTGAGCCTACCAGAAAGACCACAGTCACCAAGAAACCGTGCCAGGAAACCATGTTTGACTCTGTGTTCCAAACTTTTTCTTTCTCTCTTTCCTTTTTTTTTCTTTCATTCTCGGGGCTTATGTGGATTTACATTGCTGGATATTGGGTGCCACTATATTGTATAAAAGATGACTATCATATTTGAATAAGTCATAGAAGACAATCAGAAAAAAATACTGCTTAGAAGAAAGATCAATTTATTCACAAAAGAAGAAATACAGAATACCAGTAAGCTCAATAAAACACATTTTGTCATAGAAATAATCAAAGAAATATAAATCATAATAACAAGATACATTTCCCTTCACAATAATTCAAGTGTTGAGGAGTAAATGAGGAATAGGTACTCTAATTGTAGTAAAAGTGATTAACAACTGCAATGCATTCGACAACTTTTTAAGATTTCCCTGGTGTCAAATAATCTTTAAAAGTTTTATGAATTGTATTATTAAATCTTCCTTGCTAGAAAGGCAACCCATGCATTCACTTTAAAGGTGAAAAACAGAAATTCAGAAAGTGTGACCCTATTCCAAAAATCTTGTATGTGGTGATTGATAGAACTAGCACTCAACAGGAAATAAGTGTGACTCCAAAGGTCAAGCTCCTAAACACTATCACATGCTAACTTCATTATCTTTCCTATCGTGCCACCCGAATTTTCCTTCTGTGTCTCACTCTAGCACATCTAGGCTATCAGTGACTTCAAACACCTGTCTCCCTGAATATTTCTTGCATTTAGAAAATGTCCCAACATAGTTTGTTAAATATTCCTGTTGTAGAATATTATTTTAAGATACGTTACATTTGTTTATGCTGTAGAATATTTGTTTAATGATGCAGAGATGTGTTGCATTCTTTTATGTTGCATTTGTTTAATTCTGTGAAGCTGTGTTACTTTGCCTATCTAAAATACCTGATTGGTTTAATAAACAGCTGAACAACAAATAGCAAGGCAGGAGAGAAAAATAGGCAGGGCTGTCAGGCAGACAGAATAAATAGGCGAAAAGGAGAAGAGGGAGGAGCAAGAAAAGGAGAAGGAGAAGACACCAGGGGCCAGCCACCCAGCCACACAGCCAGACACAGAATAAGAAGGAAAGAAAAGATATAGAGAAAGGTAAAAGCCCAGAGGCAAAAGGTAGATGGGATTATTTAAGTTAAAGAAAGTTGGCTAGAAATAAGCCAAGCTAAGGCTGGCATTCATAAGAAAGAATAAGACTCTGTGATTTATTTGGGAGCTTGGTGGTGGGCCTCCAAAGAGCCAAAGAGTCAAAGAGTAAAATGAAACACCAACAACATATTTCAACTTTCACAAAGAGTTAATAAAGGGGCACCATAAACTGGTGTATTCTGTCTTTCCACTAGAGTAATTTCTGAATTTTACTTTGTCTTTGACTATTTCTGGACTAGAACTTAGCATTTAATTACTAAACTATAATTAGTGGAATGCTTCCACTCTAGCCTAGTAAATTTTTATTTTAAAAATAGGTAATATACTTTTAAGTATTTTAGGACAACTTTAAAATTGATGAAAATTTTAAAGAATATCACAGACAGCTTTATAAAACAAGAATTCAGTTTCTCCTATTGTTAATGCATTATACCATATTTGCTACAACTAAGGAACCAATATTGATACATAATTATCTAAAGTCTAAATGCATTTATGTGATCTTAGTCCTTAATATGTTTCTATCTGCTCCAATATTCCATCTAAGGCACAAAATTATATTCAGTTGTCATGTTTCATGAGACTCCTCTGGGATATGATGATTTCTAAGACATAATTTAAGTAAATACATAAAATGAATTGCGCTTGTTGTGACATGTGACAATTTATTTTGAGGAAGTTTTCATCTATTAACTTGATTTTCTACATTCCCAACAGGTATAGAACTCCTACTCTGGTGATGATAGCTGAAATCATTCACATAAAACCTCCAAAGACGATGGAAACAACTCATCAACTTTAATTTTGTAGCTATTAATAAAAAATGGATCTCTCTTATATGCAACTACTCTTTAGTTCCATGCTTTCAGAAATTCCATTGTTTGTACGTCATAAAAACACATGTATGACCTTAATATTATTGCTAGCAGTCTCATAGTGCTAATAATTTTCTCTTGCTTACCTGTCCCTCCCTGCTCCTTAATTCTAAACTGTTATGAATTTTTTATAAGAAACACATTAAACGGTACCTTACACAGGCTAGATAAGTGTAATAAATGGTGATTTAATTTGAAACAGTATCTTAGCATTTTATTCCAGGGATGCACAATAAAAAAATCTGCATAATTAAGATCTCTATTGAGTTATCTGTTAAGTAAAAAATAATTACCATTAATTCATCTTTATAATACTTAGTTTCTATTTCCTCAAATTCACATTCTGGAACCCTAATCCAAATGGGATACCAGAGATGAAAACTTTTGGAAGGTAATTAAGTTCATGAAATCATAAGATGGAGTTTCCCTGATAAGACTGTTGTCCTTAAAAAATAAAGGAGAAGAGACCTTTTCTCTTTAAAATGTGTTGATACTGGAAGAAAGTGGCCATCTGTAAGCATGAAAGAACACAGGATCAGCTAGCATCCAGGATATGAGACTTCCCGGCCTCCAGCTTATGAGAAATAAATGTCTGTTATTTAAACTAATCAGTAACATATTTTTGTTTTCTTTTTTATAATTAACGTATATTAAATGTACAAAATAATGGTTTTATTATAATTTTCATTTTGATTTTTTGAGATATGGTTTTATATATTTTAGCACAACCTGGCCTCAAATTCTTTTGCCCCTTAACTGCTTAGATTACAAGTTTGGGTCTTCATACCTGATTCATTTTTATAAAATATACACTGTACTTTTATCATAGTCACCTTCTGTGACTTCTGTTGCCATCACTCTTCTTCCTGTGAGTCTACTTCCTCCCTCTGAAAAATCCCTTCTCTCTTCTCATGTCTTTTTACTTAATCTAGACTCTGTTTTTTTGTTTTTTTGTTTTGAGACTGAGTTTCTCCATGTAATTTTGGTGCCTGTCCTGGATCTCGCTGTGTAGACCAGGCTGGCCTTGAACTCACAGAGATCCACCTGGCTCTGCCTCCCGAGTGCTGGGATTAAAGGCGCGTGCCACCACTGTCCAGCTTAATCTAAATTCTGAATATGAGAAAAATACATGACATTTTTCTTTCTGGGTCTGTTTTTGCATGATGATTTCCACTTTCATTCATTTTACTACAAACAGTATGATTTTTTTCTTTATGGCTAAGCAAAGCAACATTCTATTGTGTATACATATCATATTGTGGTAGTTTGAACAAGAATGCCCTCCAAATGCTCTTACATTTAAATATTTGATTCCTAATAGGTGGAAAATATCAGGAAGGATTAGAAGCTGTGGCCCTATTAGAATAGGTGTATCAATGAGGGCCAACTTTGAAGTTTTCAAAGACTTGTGCTATTCATAGATTCCAACACTTTGAAGTTTATAAGCCCCAATAAACTCTTCTGTAAGTTGCCTTGATCACGATGTCTTATCATAGCAATAGACAAGTAATTAACACAAATTTTCTTTATTTATTCATGTAATGATGGGCACCTAGGCTGATTCAATAACTCTGCTATTCTGAACAATAAACACTGGTAGGCATTGATCTCTACTATATGCTATTGTGAATATATATAATTATAGTATATATTATATATATTATGTAGTATTATAATATATAATATTATAAATATCATGCAATATAATAGAATATTATATACATATATAGTATTATAATACATATTATAGTATATATTGTGAGTATATAGTATATAGTGAGTATTGGCTATTGTGAGTACTGCTGCATGGATGTGTATGTATTTCTTTGTTATGCTGAGTTGGAATCATGTCAGTACATATCCAGGAGTGCTACAGCTGTATCATATGATAATGTTACCTGTGGTTATATACATATGTATTTCTTGAGGACGCTCTATACTAACTTACATAATAGAAGTGCTAATTTACATCTACACCAACATTGTGTTGGAGTTCCTTACCACCAGCCATGCATTCTCACCAGAATTTGTTGTTTTCTTGAGAACAGCCATTTGTTCTGGGATGAGATGGGTTCTCAGTGTAGTTTCGTTTTGCATTTCCATATGGCTAAGATGGATGAACATTTTTCATATACTTATTAGCCTTTTAAACTTTTCCTTGAGAAGTGCATATCCAATTTTTTTTACCCATGTATTGATTGTATTGTCATTTTGCTAATATTTAAGTTGTTTTTATATTATGGATATTACTTCTTTTTCAGATGAATTGCTATCAACCATTCTCCACAATGTATTTTCTAGTCACTCTGCTAGTTATTTCCATTGATACGTATGATATAATTTCATAAAATTTAATGCAAATAATTAATGATAATTCTGTTATTTCCCGAGCCATTAGATCACTATTCAGATAACTATGTTCTATGCCTGTATCTTAAATTGTTTTCCTCTCAATTTCTTCTAGTTGTGTAGTAGGCTTTCTCAGTCCACCAGCCCCCAAATCATGACACAGAAACTTATTGTCAATTATGAATGCTCAGCCTTATCTTATGCTCATCCCACTAGCTCTTATAACTTAATTTAACCTTCTCTCCATCTATGTTTTGTCTTGGGGCTTTTTACCTTTCTTTCATTCTGTATGTCCTACTTTGTGTCTGGCTGGCTGGCTGCTGCTTTGCTGGCTGGCCCCTGGCATCTCCCTCTCTTTCTCACTCGTTCTCTCCTTTTTTTGTGCCTAGATTCCTACTACTCCTTATTATCTCTGCCTGCCAGTCCTGCCTATCCTTTTACTGTCTAGTCATTGGTAATTCAGCTTTTTATTAGACCAATCAGGTGACTTAGGCAGGCAAAGCAACACATCTTTCCATAGTTATACAAATACAGCATAAATAAATGTAACACATCTTTGCCTAACTAGAGTAATAGTACACAACATAGTGGTTTTAATTTCAGTTCCTACATTGAAGTGCTTAATCCATTTTTAGTTGAAGTTTGTATGGCATGAGAATTAGCAGTCTTGTTTTTCCACATGTGAGTGTCCAGTTTTCCATCACCATTTGTTCATGGCACTGTCTTTTCTCTAATATATATTTTCATAACAGTTGTTGAGACTCATATTGTTGCAACTGCATGGACTTATTTTGTTTGCATTTGTATCTATTTTTGTAACACATGCTGAGTTTGTTACTATGGTTCTGTAATATATTCTGGACCCAGATATTACCATACTTTCAATGTTATTTTTTTTTCTGAGAATTGTTTTGGTTCTTCGGTCTTTTTTGCTTCTACACGAAATTTAGGATTTTTTTTCTAATTCTGTGAAGAAAGTATAGTATCATTATATAAATAGACATTGAAAATGATAGTCTATTCTAGGGATTACCAAAAATATTTAGAAAGACATTAAAATTTCACAAATGAGTGTGTCCAGCAAAAAATTAAGCCTATTCATCCTTTGTTACCTGTTTCTTTAATAGCAGTTTTTGATTTGAGTTGTTGTAGGGCAGGTATGTGAGAAATTTTCCAGACATCTTACTTATTAGCTGTTAACAACTCAGGTTTTCTTACATTTTGAGTCAACTTACTGCTAATGTAGAAACAAGTTCTACAAGTTCATTAAGTAAAGTTGCACTGTTGAAATCTCTGAAATTATTTGTAAATATAAAGATCTATTATAAATATCCATTGTAACTAATTACATATATTTAAATCTGAGAGTCTAAACCATTATAATGTTTTAGAAAGTAGGGCATATAGTGGTAGTATACTACAGAGACTGAAAAAGAGCTTTGAAATCACACTCATGTCCCTAGGCTTGATCCATAATTTATCAGCTATGTAACCTTGAGCAAATCACTAAATTTCTCAGAATCTTTGTTTCTTAATCTATTAAAGATAATTATTGGACTTAAATGAAATAGTTATGAGAATCAAAATGATAGTAATTGGTAATGAATTCAGATATCACTATAGCAATACTTAATAAAATATTAAAAAATGTGAAAACCCTAGTTCCATTATTCTTTGATTACTTACATAAATTCCCAGTGTTCATATTCTCAAAAATAAAGGTTGTGCTAATTGTAATGAGTACTCATGGGTCACATGATTAATGTTCTCTCAAAATCTTGTATTTTTTAAAAGTATGAATACATATTAAGAGTACTCTTCCCAATCTCTATCAACTTAGACATGATTATACAAGTAGTTATGTCCAATGACATGGGGACATAGCTCATTTGTTTCATTTCCAACCCAAGGCATGTAATTGCTATAACTTAACCCTCGATCTCCTGTTTCATTTGTGGATAACATGCTTTAAATATTTCTATTTTTTCTGGTTTATCCATCTTTTCAGAATATAAATTTTCATAGTAAATTCTAATAATGTTCTGAATTTCATGGAAGTCAATCATAATGACATACTTTTGACCTCTAATTTTATTAATTTGCACCTTCTCCCTCTTATCTTTTGTCAAATCAGTTTAGGGTTTGTCTATCCTAACTTTTTCAAAGGATGAAATGATTCAGATGATTCATCACTAACCTTTGTAATTTCTTGCTGCCTACTGTGTCTGTGGTTAGCTTCTTGTTGATATTTAAGAGCCTGGAGGTGCATTATTCTGCAGGACCAGAGAGAAACTTGTGACCAGGTCTCTAGCCCAGTGGTCTCAGATAAAGTGAAGGGACCGAGCTTCAGATCAAGTGGTCCCAGGGTCCCCTGAGAAATTGGAGCCTTGCTTCCAAGTGTATCTGAGGTTTATATGGTTGTAGGGTTCTGATGTCTGAGGTTCTATGGGTCACTGCAGGACCCAGAGTCTATGTACATGTTCCAAAGATTATTTGGAGCCACTGGATCTAACCACAGCTCCCTGATAGTAGACAGGTTTCATTTGGGTCTGAAGTTGGTATCCTGCCTTCAACTGCTTCATAGAATCCATGTGTGAGCAAAGCTTTGATTCCATCTATTCACCTTCGAGCTTAGTGTATTTGTTCCACCAATCATTCTGTTGGCATATAGCTGAGACAGGATCACTTCAGCAACCCATGTGCTATTCAATATCAAGTTTCACAAGTCCTGGTAGCTGAACTACATGTAAATATTTGTCTAAGAGCAGTCACAGAAACAAGAATATCTCAATGGGCATATAAGAATAGGAATTCAAAAAAACCCACTTCAACACATGCATCAAAGTCAACAAAGCAATACAAAAACTATGACATAGCCACTACCCACAGCCCTTCAATAACTGACACTACTCCCTTATAAAGGAATCCCAAATTACAGAAATAGCCAAAATGTCTGAGTATGAATTTGGAGTATGACTGTTCAAAACGATTAATGATTACATAGACGAATCAAATAAATAGATGCATGAATTAAAAAAAAAACTTTCCAAGATCTTGATAAAATAGTTCCTAAAGTAAACATAAAAGTTAATAAATTGGAAGTGGAAGTTCAAAATATTTAGGAAAATATTAGTAATATTTGAAACAAAGTAGGTGGTCAATCAAATAAAAACCACCAAAGTCATTATTAACACAAAAGACCACACAGAAGAATGAATTTGGAGGATGGATGTTGTGAAATACTCTTTTTGTACATGTGAAGGTGTGTTGCTTTCATTGGTTTAATAAAGAGCTAAATGGCCAATAGCTAGACAAGAAGAGTTTAGGCAGGACTTGTGGCTAGGGAGAGAGCTTGCTGGGATGAAGAATGGTGGAGTCACTAGCCAGAGGCAGAGGAAGCAGGACATTTACAAGATAAGATAACAAGCCATGAGCCATGCAGCAAGTAAATTAATAGAAATGGGTTAATTTAAGTTCTAAGAGCTAGTTAGAAACAAGCCTAATATCTTAGCTGAGCATTTATAATTAATGATAAGCCTCTGTGTGGTTATTTGGGAGCTGGCTAATGGGACAGAAAATTATGACCACATATGGTGCCCAATGTGGTGCTCAATATCTAAACATGGCCTGAGAAAGCTAAGAAAGTTCTAGATAGGAAGCCAGAAGTAGATTCCTAGTCCTGCAGTTTCTCAAGCAGGATAGTGCTCAGTGGCATATGGACAAATGGCTCCTGGCCATTGCTTGAGGGCCAGATCGGGCCACCGGCACCATGTGCCAACATATGTGCTAAGTTGAGCCATGCAGGTGGCTGACATCACAGTTTAAGTAAGATTTATCTCATATGATCAGAGAATACTATAGATGTTCAGTAAAGACAGATCCTTATGGAAAGAAAAAAAACTTTAAACAGGTTACAGTGTGTTTAAAAATATACATGGATTTAAGAAGAAAAAAATAAAGGGTCTAGACAGTCATAGAAAAAAACAGTTTAAAAACAATAAAGTCTTTAAAGAGAGGAGTAAAATAATGAAAAAGAATAGCTGCTGAAAGACATTGGATTATAGAAACTGCTAAGTTAAACCAATCTATATATATTTAAAATGTCTTAACTTCAAAATGGAAGCCAGAAAATAAGTTGCTTTGGGGCAAAGATTATGCATTTATTTCCACAGAAAACAAAAAGCTGTAGATTCAATCAAGGCTAAAGAAGATCAGGTTTGGTTAGGGAAGATAATCTGAAAATGGTGACTATGGACATAAAAAAAAATAAACTTAGAAAAACTACAATACACATGATGTATACTTTACCTGTTCAAACATAAAACAAAAAATCATCTTTGACTAAGTTGTGTACAATACACAGTATATACTTGTATTAATGCAGATACATATGTTACCTTTGAAGGTTTATGTATTTTCAGAGCAAAGGGACCGGACACTAATAAAAATGAATGGCCCAGGTGATCCAGCATCTCAGAGTGCCTCTGTTGCAGTTTCCTCAGAGTTCTACATTCAAAACAGCTTCAAGGATGCTGGCTGAGGTGGTCCAGCCTCACAGACTACTCTAGCTGGGATTTGACCATTATCCTGATTTTCTCAGGGACCCCCAAAGATACAAGCACCCCAAGACAACAGGAAGCAGTCTAGAGAACAATGCCCACATTCCCAAGAGTTGGGGTCTGGGTGGGTTTTGGTCATTTGGTGGATTATGGATGTTTGTCATCATTTTGAGGCAGGGGTGGTTGGTTACAAGCTGTTATTGGTTATGGTCAGGGAAAAAAAGCTAACCAAAGGAGTTAAATTCAAGGATTTCTTTCTAAAGAAAAAAAGGGGACTATAGTATGGAATTGACTAAATAAAATGGTGGATTATTGAGTCTAATTTGAACAACTATTAACCTCAAATATTTTACATTGGTATGGATTTTGGTTTATTGATACAATTAAAGTTTTTTTGTTATGCTCTATGTATGTTTCTACTCTTGTTTGAGGTATTGTGCTTATGCATCTCATTTGAAAATGTAATGTATAATTAAGAAATACAGGTTAGTAGTTAGTCGTTTATAATAATAAAACTTGTAGTAATATTAAATTTGTTTTCAAGGATAAACAGATATACTTAGATAGATAGATATAGATGATCTTCAACCACTTCAAAGACTTATAGTATGTGGTATTTAAGATGTTTAATAACCTAAGGCTTTTCATGAAAGTGAAACATGTCTGCTCCTGACAACACCAATCTACTTCAGAGAAGATGATGGGCATTGAAGAACCTCCATATGGAGTTTACTTTCTTTGTGGCAAAAGCTAGCCATTTGGGCAAGAAACTGCCCTTGCCTCAACTGCTGACAATATGTTGTCCAAATTGGATAAACAGAACACAAAAAAAGGTGATTGCCAAACTTTACCAAGATGAGGTAGGAAAGTACTTCAAAATTCCTAGCTTCTCAAAAATGTCTATCAAGATATACTAGGTCTGTAGCCCAAAGATGGATGCCCCAATGTTGCATAGGAACTTTGGGTGACTGTCCAGACAGCCAGATTTCCCTGTGGTTAGGTAATATTACATCCTTCTGGAGTCTTTAGTGGAGTTAAAGACTAAATAGTTAGACTTATAGTTTTCCTTGGTTATGGTAAAAAATAAATTAGGTATAAAAGTTTAGACTCACAAAGATAAGATAGCTAGAGTATTTTCCTCTAAAGTTGCCAAATACAAATAGACTGGATATTGAAAGTGTAATTCTTACATGGTAACTGCTTTTGTTGTATGTAGTTTTACTATGTTAGAGTTAAAACCTTCCTTTTAATTAGACAAAAAGTGGGAAATATTGTGGAACAATCTTTTTGTACACTGTGAAGATGCGTTACTCTCAATGGTTTAATAAAGAGCTAAATGGTTTCAAACAGCCAATTCATGCACTGAGCACAGGACCTGGTCTAACTGCCTGGATGCCTCCCAAACAGATCAAGCCAATCAACTGTCTCACCCATTCAGAGGGCCTGATCCAGTTGGGGGCCCCTCAGCCATTGGTTCACAGTTCGTGTGTTTCCATTCGTTTGGCCACTCGTCCTTGTATTCCATCCATCCCTGGTCCCAACAACTCTTGCTCACATAAACCCTCCTCCTTCTCGCCAATTGGACTCCCGGAGCTTCACCTGGGGCTTAGCAGAGACGCTTGGCTCAGCCTGGGAGGAGGGGACTAGAACTGCCTGGACTGAGTCCACCAGGTTGATCTCAATCCTCCGGGGAGTTTTTGCCCTGGAGGAGATGGAAATGGGGGGTGGGGGGTGGGGGGAGGGGGGCAGGGCGGGAGTGGGGAGAACGGGGTAATCTATGGCTGATATGTAAAGTTGAATTCTATTGTAAAGTAAAATAAATTTAAAAAAAAGCTAAATGGTCAATAGCTAGGCAGGAAGAGGTTAGGCAGGACTTGTGGGCAGGAAGAGAGTTCACTGGGATGAAGAAGGGTGGAGTCACCAGCCATACATAGAGGAAGCAGGATGTGTACAAGACGAGATAACAAGCTATGAGCCACATTGCAGCAAGTAAATTAATAGAAACGGGTTAATTTAAGTTATAAAAGCTAGTTAGAAGCCTAAGATATAGGCTGAACATTTAAAATTAATAAGAAGTCTCTGTGTGGTTATTTGGGAGCATGAAGGATATTTCCAAGAAGTCTGGGACACATTTAAGACTCCAAACATGCCAATTCATAGTATATAAGGAGCAAAGGAAAAATCCAGTGGAATAGATAGAGTATTTTGTGAAATCATAACCCAACATTTTCCAAATTTAGAGAAAATTAGAAAAAGTAGTGTGCTTCTAAACACAAGAGGCATGTAAATATCCAAATAGAAATGAACAGAGAAGAAACTCTTGACATATTATAATTAGGATGTCAAAAATACAATGTAAAGAAATAATCCTAAAAGCAGTATGAGAAAGAGGACAACTTACATACTAGGTCAGAATTACCCCAGGCTTTTCATCAGCAACCATAAAAGCCAGAAGAACAAAAATGAACTATTTCAATGTCTGAAAGTAAACAACAGTGAAACAAGAATGCTATGCCCTAAAAAGCTTTCTTTCAAAACTGATGGAGAAATAAAGATATTTCAAGACAAGAACAAATTAAGGCAATTTGTGACAAGCAAGCCAGCACTGCAGTAAGTTCTTAGTGGAATACTTTACAGGGACGAAGATGAGAGATAGTCTAGCTACAGATAAACCAGATGTGAAAAAAAAAATGCCCAACACAGCAACTCAGAAAACCTTCACAACGCCGGGCGTCGGTGGCACACGCCTTTAATCCCAGCACTCGGGAGGCAGAGCCAGGCGGATCTCTGTGAGTTCAAGGCCAGCCTGGGCTACCAAGTGAGCTCCAGGAGAGGCGCAAAGCTACACAGAGAAACTCTGTCTCGAAAAAACCAAAAAAAAGAAAAAAAAGAAAAAAAAGAAAACCTTCAAAACTAGCATGAGATCAGGACGAGAAATACCAATAATCCAGCAAAATAGAACATCACCTAACATATTTATAAGAAATAACAAACCCCTTTCTTTAATAACCTTAAATGTAATAGGGCTCAATTCATCATTAAAAAGATACAGACTAGCACAGAGAATTAAAAAAAACCTATTATAAACTTCTTTCTGAGAAGCACAATTAACCAATAAAGATACCCAAAAAGTTAGTATCAAAGCATGGAAAACAAACTGCCAAGTAAATGAAAAATGTAGTCAAAACTGGCATAGCTATTCTTTTTTTTTTTTTTTTGGTTTTTCGAGACAGGGTTTCTCTGTGTAGCTTTGCGCCTTTCCTGGAACTCACTTGGTAGCCCAGGCTGGCCTTGAACTCACAGAGATCCACCTGGCTCTGCCTCCCGAGTGCTGGGATTAAAGGCGTGTACCACCAATGCCCAGCCATAGCTATTCTTATACCAGTTAAAGTAAATATCAAACCAAATTAATTAGAAAAGATTAAAATGGACAGTGCATAATAATAAAAAGAATAATTCATCAAGAAAATATAATAATTGTAAGCCTTTATCCACCAAATATTGGAGGCTCTAATTTCATAAAACAAACACTACAAGACATAAAGACCACATAGATTCTGACATCATAATAATGGGGACCTCAACACTCCACTCTCAAATTTATATAGATCTTAGCTAGAGCTAAGAATCAACTGGTCTTAGTAGATATATACAGAATATTCCACCCAACAGATAGGGAATACACATTTTTCTCAGCAGCTCATGGAACCCTCTCCAAAAATGATAACATCACAGGAAATAAGTCAAATTTCAAGAAATACGAGAGAGAGAGAGAGACAGAGACAGAGACAGAGAGACAGAGAGAGAGAAAAAGAGAGAGAATTCTTTGTTCACTATCAGATCATAATGCAACAAAACGTGAAATCAACAAGAGAAACTACAGAAACCACAAAAATATTTGGAGTCTAAACAACACACTCTAATGAACATTGGATCATCCAAGAAACCAGAGAGGAAATTTTAAAAGTTTTAGAGAGAATGGAAATGAATTTGGGTTTGAATGTCAGCAAAAGAATGGAAACAATAACACCACAAGCAGCAAAGGAGTGGAATACAGAAGGAGGTCTAAGCAGGCAAGAATATGTTCTTCCTCACAGCTCATAATATCTGGAAAACTGGAAGAAAGAAGTTGCCCATTTTGGAGGAGAGTTTTCTGTTCTCTCTTAATTCTTACTGGAAATGGCCTCATAGACCTGCTAATAGGTGTGTCTCTTACTAGATTCCAGATCCAATGATGCAAACAGTCAAGATTAACCATCATACCTGATACATATGTATCAATATAAACCATCAATTATTATTATGTTCCGTTTGATACAATACAATGCTGCTACTCTCCATTATGTAGGATTAAATTTTTTTGTCTTTCTACAGTACTTAGCAAGGTGGTGCTCACAAAGACTGTATTAAAAAAAAAAAGAATACAATGTTTTAAAATATCTCAGCACAAATAATTCCCAGAAATTTAATAGATCAATGATCATCCTTATCTCAATTCTAAAATGGTCTGATGTTTATCCATTCTCCCTTCTACAAAGATTTTTATTATAGAAAATGAGCATCAGGATTGATTTGGAAATACACTATTTTTCTATATTCTGTATATGAATATTTCCTGTCAGAGCCTGGGACTTTTAGGGAGGTCTTCTTTGTACTGGGTAATTGGTACTGAGATTAAATTACAGAAATATTGGAATAAACTTTGATTGTGATTATAAAAAACCTATTTCTAATTTTAACCAATTATTCTAGATCTGTTTTGGTTTTATAACTTGGTTTTACCACATCCCTCATGTAGGATTTTTATTGAATATTTCACTCACCAACAGCCAAAACCTAACAGTTCTTAAAAAGAGTTTTTGTTTCTCCATATGACTATACCAATCGTCAACAATGAACGCACATCAAATCAAATGTAGGATGAACACATAATACTTTGTACAAAGTAGACAGTAGTAATAGGTTTGTTTAATGGCCCTCACCATGTTTGTCTCCACTATACTTTCATTTATACTGAACATCCAGGGTACACCCACTCTGAAAGAGCTTAACACTGGCTGATGGAAAATCACTTGGTGCTTTGCTTTTTTCATTCTCATTTTATGATAGCTGTGCTCAAGTAAAGCTTCTGGGAAATGTCCTGCATTTAACAAAAAGTAAATATATTTTTTCAGCACTGATTTTTTTCAGCCATACAAAGCGTGGCTAGATAGAAACAAACAGTGACTACAGATGTTTCAGCATGGAAATATTTGATAGCCAGAGTATAAATGTTTTTATAATGTGTATAATTATTTCTGCAGGTAAAAATTCTAAGATTCTTTTTCTACATGAAAATCTAAACATACTATAAGGACAGCTTTAATTTGGCAATGAAAGTTGAAAATACTTTAAGTATACATAATCCATCATCTAGCAATTCCTGTCTCAGAAATTTATATCAAAAATAATCAAAGCTGTATGCAAAATTAATACATAAGGATTTGCATTATTAGATTATTTATAATGGAGAACAATTAGAAACAAAATGTCAGGCACTGAAAATTGCTTAAGTAAATTACAGGAAGTCCATATGGAGGTAAGATGTTCTATGATTAAAAGCATGTTGTAGAAGAATATTAATTTGCATGAGAAAATAGCCACAACTAAGTACTACGTTAAAATAAAGGCTCCAAAACACATGTAAAATATGATTCTATCTTGAAATAGGTATATAAGTACAATTGTAAATCTAATTGTAGATTCATAAATGTAGTAAAAATCTTAAGGTGTATCTCTGGGTGATAGAATTATAGGTGATTTTTAGTCACTATATCATTTTACGCTTTAATATGTTTTCTGCATTTGGCTTATAGTTACTTCTGTAATTAGAAAAAATATTTAAAAACTCAGATATTACAAATATATAAATTAGTACCTTTTGTTATAAAAATAGATATTGTTTGACATTATTAAAAAATAAGGGAATCTTCATAACTAGGATGTTATAGTGTAACTCATTTACAGATATATGGAGTTAGCTTGTAATGTATTTACAAATGAAGGGAACCATGTTGTGTTATTTCAACTGAGGTTAAAACTAATTTCTGATGATAGAATAAACAGTTTAGAAGCAACATTGTTGATATTCAATCATTATTTCTGCTCCTTCCAATTCTTTAAATCCATAGCTTGTGGGCTGTTGCAAATGTACTGAAAATTTCTGTGGTAAACGGGAGTGGTTGTACTCTTATAAATTCTCTGAAAATCAGAACAGAAATAATAATCAGCTACATGTCTACTTTTGTATCTCTTAGAGACTTACTAATAAGTGCCAGAGTCAACGACTATGTGTAGCCATGGATGCAAAAAGAATCAGCTCACAAGCTGATTAAAATCAGAGCTAGAGATAGGCTCCGGGACAAAATTACGAAGAAGCCTGTTTTCCCCAGTGTAATCAGATCGAATGCACATGTTGCCTAGGCACTTGAAAGGATGAGGTTTGTGATGTTACAGTATTCACAGTTTAAAATATACAGATGATGAGGTCTGTGCTCTCAGGAATTTATAGTCTTAATTAAATCCACAGAAAATGATGGTTTATCTCTCAACTCCTCAACTGTGAGCATCAGATTGTCCAGAAAATAACATGAACTAGATGTGTGTTTATCTACTGTAAATGTACATATTTTATAGCTCAAAAAATTCAGATGATTTGTTTTATTGAAAAATCACAATGCACTGTAGAGAAGACAGCAGCAGTGATGTACAAATCAATTACAGAAAAAAAAGAACATATGCGTATAATAACCAAATATCAAGACTGCCTGGAGCTTTGTACAAGCTTAGAATTTTAAATTCAGTATTATTCAAAACACCTTATTCTCATTTTCACATTTTTTCCTGTTTGATGGTGAACAAAATTTACAACGTTGATTTTCAAGACGTTTTTAGTTTTTCTTTTATATCCCAAGTATTTCTGTCTAATTCTCAGCATAGCTCCCATTTGCTCAGAAAAGACTAAAAGACTAAAACGCATTAAAGTTAAGAAACTAAGTATATATTACTTCTACTTAAGAGATCCATAAGCAAATATAATCAAATACTTGATCCAGGTACCCAGAAAAGCTTTCATTGTAATATTTTAATGAGATGTTGGCAGCCATGGAAGCTTCCCTGGTTAAGGAAAAAATCTCTGCTTTACTTGAATTACAAGCCCACTTGCAAAAAGCCAAATGTAATGAAAATAAATATAATCACCAAGTTTCTTAAGAATCTGGGGTGCAGAGGGAAACAGATTTGTAAGGGTTATATGAATACAAATCATTGCTGGGTATTCTGTCTACAGTAGCATAGCTCTATGGATTTTTAGTATTTAATGGGGGATAATATGTGGGTTTGTGGGTTTTGTTCATCCTGCTTATTAGATATTAATGAAAAAGCTGCTTTCTCTGATAAAGATCAAACAGCCAATACTTGGCAAGTATACATAAGACTTATAGGAATCTTGTTGTTAGGACTGTATTAGGAAAATATCCACAGGATAATTTATTTATTTATATTTTTATTAATGACAGTTTCATGTTTAACATTGAACATTGGTGCTGTTTTGAATGTGAATAGATTTCTTTTCAAATGCAGATTTCATGGAACTTTCCGGTAGCTTCTAGTTGTATAGAAATGTACAGAATATATCTTCTTGCAGAATTTTCAGAAGCAGAATTTTCTTGTGAAAAGCAATCAAAATCACTGATGACTTCCTTGCAACAACCAAAAAAACTGGCCAAATAGCCATGGTAAACTAAATTATAAAACATTTTGAAAAGGAAACTTACTCATTATGGTATTATTGGCAAGTATTCTACAATGAGTGGTAGTTCTCGCCGAATAAACTATCTGTCAGTGTACTTTAAGGCATTTCTAGAAATTGGGACACATTTGTTTGCAAGAGGAAGATATGACCTAAAGTGTCAAAAGCAATAATGGGATTCAAGACTAGTATAAATTCAAGCATATTTTTCTTATTGGGGTACAGCAAAAATCTGAATTTGATGACTGGCCCTCCCATATTATTCTTGTACTACTAAGGAAATTGTGTTGGAAATGGATACATGAAATCTCAACTTATACAAGGTTCACATCTGAATGACATATATTTTGCCACTGGGCTTCTATGCACATTGCATATTATTATTATAACTTCTTATACAGGATTGCAATTAAACCATGTGCTCCTACCTCATAAGGTAATTATGAAAATTAAGTGAAATAAAATTTATATGGTACATTGCACAATAGTACACACTTAAAATTGTCATCCTTATTGTACTGATAAAGTAGGTGAGTGTTTGCATGAATAATTTATAGATTCACAAAAGAAATCCCCTCTTTCAATATAGATGACTGGAGTCAATGATTTATCGTTTCTTTTTATTGGTCCTTACTTCCATTTTTCCTTATTTTCTTTACATATTTTATCAAACTGTCTATTCTCACATACATTACAATTTAATCTCCACCCTTTCATTCACTGACAGAAAATTATTTTATTCAGAGTGAAAATGTGAGAGATAAAACCATAATACCAACTCTATACTCTGTTCTGCCAGACACAATCCTCATGGTCATCCTAGCACTGCAAAAGAACACCAGCAGTAGCCTCCCCGCCACCCCTGTCCATGCCTCCTGTGGATCCCACAGACCATGCTTGCTGCTTGCTTAGCCTTCCTTGTTTCTGTGTCCCAGCCCCCAACTAAGTGGATATCCCCTGCTTAACCACAGGCCTCTGTAGCTAGAGTTTTCCTGCCTGGTCCACAGTCAGGACAAATCTCTCTCACCTGCCAGTCCCACAGCCGCTCAGACCCAACCAAGTAAACACAGAGACTTATATTGCTTACAAACTGTATGGCCGTGGCAGGCTTCTTGCTAACTGTCCTTATATCTTAAATTAATCCATTTCTATGAATCTATACCTTGCCACATGGCTCATGGCTTACCGGCATCTTTACATGCTGCTTGTCCTGGCGGTGGCTGGCAGTGTCTCCTTCCACCTTCCTGCTCTTTTCTTCTCTCTGTTAGTCCCGCCTATACTTCCTGCCTAGCCATTGGCCAATCAGTGTTTTATTTATTGACCAATCAGAGTAATTTGACATACAGACCATCCTACAGTACTTCCCCTTTTCTTTCTTTCTTTTTTTTTTTTTAAAGATGAAGGTTTTAACTTTTACACATCTCCAAGGTCAGCTTGGTATATTTGGGAATTTGGGCGTAGCTTCTCTTACTACTTCCTGCTGGAGGGGGGCGCTGTATCTTATGGGGACACAAAGAAAATTTTAGAATTATGGAGTAGTCCGTGAGGGTGTATCGTCTGAGCCATTTGCCTTGAAACGGTTCTGGATGTTGGATCATCTGGGCCTTGGTGTCATCGGAGACCTTTCAGGGGGTCTTGGCTGGTCAAACCTGATGTATCTTAATCTGGAACAAATCCATAGCCTCTGGCTTTCTGTGGAAACAAAAGCAGAGCCTCCTTTCCAAAGCAACATATCCTTATATCCAAATTTTGAAGTCAAGGTACATTTAAAATTTACATTTTGGCATAACTCAACAGCTTTTACAATCAAATGTTTTTCTTCAGTTACGAATATCAAAGACAACATAATCCAGATTCTCTGTGTGATAGCCATCTTTACGTGGCTTATTTTAAAGACTTTATTTTTAAAAACTATCTATTTGTTTATATAACTGTATATTTTTTTCTTTTAAGCCCACATACATTTTTACATACATTGTAAACTATTCCATCTGAATCAGTCTTATTGTGAACCTGTTACTTTAAACTGCAGCATTCTAAGACTGAAACGGTGCTGTGGCTGCTGGCTCCACCCACCTCAGCTTCCCAACATGGCGATGGTACAGTTTACCGTCAGCTCTGGGAGCCTTCGTGGGTCTATGCTTCTATCAAAGCAGCGTTTAGCCCAGAAACCTCTTTTTTTGTTTTGTACTAGCAAAGGCTAAATCCACCATGCAGCTTAATGTGCCATTTGCAGAGGCTTCATTCCTGCCATACTGCAGGTCAAACACGCACGCCAGGAACCCACCATACAGTAGCTCAAGCCCACAGGCTGCGGCTAACTTGAGAAAGACAACTAGGAAGCTGTTTTAGCTCCATTTTAGAATCTTCTTTTTACACTTTCTCAGGTCTTAAGTGGAAATTCCTGCCCCACGTTCTGGCGCCATTTGTAGCTAGAGTTTTCCTGCCTGGCCCACGGTCAGGATAAATCTCTCTCACCTGCCAGTCCCACAGCCGCTCAGACCCAACCAACACAGAGAGACTTATATTGCTTACAAACTGTATGGCCGTGGCAGGCTTCTTGCTAATTGTCCTTATATCTTAAATTAATCCATTTCTATAAATCTATACCTTGCCATGTGACTCGTGGCTTACCGGCATCTTTACATGCTGCTTATCCTGGCGGTGGCTGACAGTGTCTCCTTCCACTTTCCTGCTCTTTTCTCCTCTCTGTTAGTCCCACCTATACTTCTTGCCTAGCCATTGGCCAATCAGTGTTTTATTTATTGACCAATCAGAGTAATTTGACATACAGACCATCCTACAGCAGGCCTCTCATTCCAGAAGACCAGGTAGGCTGCCTGTGAACCTTCTCCACTCTCTGTTCCCCCAGACTCAATTTTTATGGTCCTCCCCAGAACTGCAACAGAACACCAATTGCAGCCTTCCCTGCCCCCTTGTCCACGCCTCCTGTAGATTCCACAGATCATCCCCCTGGCCTCCCCTTCCCCCAGCCTCCAACACCAGCAAGTACTCTCCTTGAACAAACCAGTCAAGCAGGTCAGTAAAACAGGAGACAAACAGCAAATACATTCTCTGAAAATCCAGAGAGGAAACAGAAACCAAGGAACAAAATATACACCCAATAAAGACAAACCCAGAAATCAGCACCTATAATCACTCTAAACCCAGATGCCTAGACACCAGCTTAAGAACAAAATGAATAAGAATCAGGGCAATATGTCTCCACCAGAGCTCAGTTATCCTACCAGAGCAGGCCCTAAATATTTCAACATAGCATAAGTATAACAAAAAGACCTTTAAACCAACTATATGAAGATGATGGAGGTCCTTAAAGAGAAAATGAATAAATAAATCCCTTAAGGAAATCCAGGAAAACACAAATAAATAATTGGAGGAAATGAAAAAGTTCCTCAAAGAAAGCCAGGAAAACACAGACAAACAATTAGAAGAAATGAATAAATCCCTTAAAGCAAGCCAATAAAAAACAAATAAACAGTTGAAGGAAATGAATAAAATTGTTCAAGACCCAAATGGAAATAGAAGAAATAAAGAAAACACAAACTGAGGGAATTCTGGAAATGAAAAAAATTAGCAATGTGAACAGGAACTGTAGGGGCAAACTTCACTAACAGAATACAAGAGATGGAAAATATAATCTCAGGCATTGAAGATATGATAGAAGAAATGGATATGTTAGTCAAAGGAAATATTGAGCTAAAAAAAATTCTTGACACGACCATTAATCCCAGCACTAGGAAGTGATGGCTGGGCAGAGAAAGGTGTATAAGGGTGAGGAGACAGGAACTGAAGGCTTTTCAGGCTGAGGAGTCCTATCGGTAAGACGTGGCGGTGGCTTGTTCTTTTGTCTCTCTGATCTTTCAGCATTTACCCCAATATCTGGCTCTGGGTTTTGTTTTTATTAAAAGACCATTTTAATAAAAAAAAATTCCTGACATAAACTATCCAGGAAATCTGGGACACTATCAAAAAACAAGCCTAAGAATAATAGGAACAGAAGAAGGAGAAAAATCTCAGCTCAAAGGCCCAGAAAATATATTCAACAAAATCACAGAAATTTTCCAACCTAAAGAAGGACATGTCTATAAAAGTACAAGCAGCTTACAGAACACCAATTAGATTGGACCAGAAAAAGTCCCCTTGCCACATAATAATCAAAACTAACTAAACATACAGAAAAAGTAAAGAATATTAAAAGGTGCAAAGCAAAAAGGCCAAATAACATATAAAGGCAGACCTATCAGAAATATACCTGACTTCTCAACAGAGACTCTAAAAGTCAGAAGGGCCTGAACTTTTCAGATATCTCAAAGATGCTAAGAGACCACAGATGCCAGGCCAGACTATTATACCCAGTAAAACTTTCAATCACCATAGATGATAAAATAAGATATTCCATGATAATGTCGAATTTAAACAATATCTATTCTAAAAATTCAGCACTACATAAGGTACTACAAGGAAAATGTCAACCCAAGGAGGTTAACTACACATATGAGAACAAAGGAAATTAATGATCTCACACCATCAAAACCAAATGAAGGGAAGCATGCAACACACACACACACTACCACCACCACCACCCACAACAACAACAACAAACAACATAATAACAGGAATTAACAATTGTTGGTCATTGTATCTCTCAATAATCAATTATCTCAATTCACCAATAAAAAGACTAACAGAATGGATGGGAATATAGTACCCATCCTTCTGCTGCATAGAAGAAATACACCTCAACATCAAAGATACACATTACCTCAGGGTAAAGGTTTAGGAAAAGATATTCTAAGCAAATGGACCTAAGAAGCAAGCTGGTGTAGCCATTGTAATAGCTAGCAAAATAGATTTCAAACAACAACTAATCAAAAGAAATGGGGAAGGATAGTACATACTCATCAGGGGAAAAATCTGCCAAAATGACAATTCAATTCTTAACATCTATGCCCAACATAAGGGCACACACTTTTGTAAAAGAAACTCTGATACAGCTTAAATAACATAATGATTCCCACACACTGAGAGTGGGAGATTTCAATACCCAGCTCTCACCAGTGAGCAGATCATCCAAAACAAAAACTAAACAGAGAAATATTGGAACTCACCAGAGTTACAAACCAAATTGCACATAACATATACTTACCCAACATTCCACCCAAACACAAAGCATATACCTTCTTCTAAGTGCCTCATAGAACTTTCTCCAAAATTGACCACTTAGTCAGACACAAAGCAACTGTCAATAGATATAATAAAATTGAAATAACTCCCTGTATCTTATCAGATCACCTTGGCTTAAAGCTGGATTTCACCAACAGTAGAAACAACATAAAGCAATCCTGCCCCAGACCTCCCATCTGGACAAGAGGTGAGTGCCTGGGCTCATACCCAGAGAGGCCTGCCCCTAGGTCCCATGCCTGGGCACCAGCCATTCCGGGGAAGACCTGCCCAAATTGGCTCCAGGTTCTAGCCATCGGGCAGGATCCCCTCCACCCCTAACGGGAAGGTTCCCCTTCTCCAAGACCCCTGGCAGACCCTGACATCTCCACGCCCTGCCCCCACACCCAACTGCCGGAGACCCCAGCTGTACCAGGAATCTTAAAAGTTCTTATTAATAAAAACAAACCTGAGCCAGGTATTGGGATAAATGCTGGAAGGTCAGAGAACCAGAACAAGCCACAGCTACCTCACCTTGCCAGATCCTCAGCTGGTCTTGTTTCCTCAGACTGGAGGCCTCTGTGTCCTCATATCCAAATGGGTCTCAGCTGAACTGTGGTGCTCGAAAGCCTAAAAGCTTAACCAGCCAAATGCTTAACCAGCCAAATTCTTCTAGTTTCTGGTCCTCATGCCTTATATACCTTTCTGCCTTCTATCACCACTCCCTGGGATTAAAGGCTCGCTTTCTGGGATTAAAGGCCTGAGTCACCATGCTTGGCTCTTTCCAATGTGGCCTTGAACTCAGAGATCCAGAGGGATTTCTATCTCTGGAATGCTAGCATTAAAGGTGTGAGTGCTACCATTTTCTAGCCTTTGTATCTAGTGGCTATAGTGGCTATTCTGTCTCAGACCCCAGATAAGTTTGTTAGGGTACATAATATTTTGGGGAATACAATACCACCACACCCAGCCACTTCCTGAGATTAGGGACCAGCCCCCAGCTCCCATCCTGCCCTGGAGCTCCCATCTGGACAAGAGAGCTTCCATTTGGACCAGAGAGAGGTTTCCTGAATCTGTCAGCTCTCTCTGGACCAAGAGCACTGATAAGACCAAGAATAAATCCACAAAGAGATGGGCAGACATTAAGGCAGAAGTACATACAACAAAATGAAGAGCAATACAGCATCACCAGAACCTAGCCCTCCTCCAACAGCTAGACCTGAACATCACAAAATGGAAGAAGCAGAAGAAAGCAACCTTATGAATAACATCATGAAGAGGGTAGAGGCTTATATAGAAGAAATCACAAATGAAATTGAGGAAAAGACAAACAAAAAATGGGAAGAACGCTATAAAAAACTAGAGGAAAGGACAAATAAAGCAGAAGAAAACAGTAAATCCCTGAGAGAAAATCATGAAAAAGCAATGAAACAGATGAAGAAAACAGTCCAAGACCTGAAAAGGGAAATAGAATGGAGAAGACACAAACAGAGGGAATGCTGGAAATAGAAAATCTGAGTAAACGAACGGGAACTTCAGATGCAAGTATAACCAACAGAATGCAAGAGATGGAAGAGAGGATCTCTAGCATTGAAGATACAGTAGAAGAAATAGATTCATCAGTCAAAGAAAACACTAAAGCCAGCAAAGTCATGACCCAAAATGTCCAAGAAATTTAGGAAACCATGAAAAGACCAAACCTATGAATAATAGGGATAGAGGAAGGAGAAGAATACCAACTCAAAGGCACAGAAAATATATTCAACAAGATCATAGAAGAAAACTTTCCCAACTTAAAGAAGGAAATGCCAATGAAGATACAAGAAGCCTATAGAACACCAAACAGACTAGACCCCCCAAAAAAGTCCCTTCGCCACATAATAATTAAACAACTAAACATACAGAATAAAGAAAGAATATTAAAAGCAGCAAAGGAAAAAGGCCAAGTGACTTATAAAGGCAAAACCATCAGAATAACACCTGATTCCTCAATGGAGACTTTGAAAGCCAGAAGGACCTGGACAGATGTAATGCAGACACTAAAAGACCAAGGATGCCAGCCTAGACTAATATACCCAGCAAAACTTTCAATCATCATAGACGGAGTGAACAAGGCATTCCAAGACAAAGCCAGATTTAAACAATACTTATCCACAAACCCAGCCCTACAGAAAGCACTAGAAGGAAAATTCCAACCTAAGGAAATCAGATACACCCTCGAAAACACAGGCAATAGATAATGCCACAGCAGTAAACCCCAAAGAAGAGAAGTACACACACACTACCACCAAAAAATAACAGGAATGAACAATCACTGGTCATTAATATCCCTTAATATCAATGGACTTAATTCATCTATAAAAAGACACAGGCTTACAGAATGGATACGAAAGCAGGACCCATCTTTCTGCTGCATACAAGAAACACACCTCAAATTCAA
Organism: Peromyscus melanophrys; assembly: GCA_902168415.1. Lineage (NCBI taxonomy): Eukaryota > Metazoa > Chordata > Mammalia > Rodentia > Cricetidae > Peromyscus > Peromyscus melanophrys. The sequence goes on along the minus strand of CABHPR010129408.1, from coordinate 9,740 downwards.
AGATAGACACTACCTAAGAATAAAAGGCTGGGAAAAGACTTTCCAATCAAATGGTCTTAAGCAAGCAGTGTAGCCATCCTAATATCCAGCAAAATAGACTTCAAACTAAAATCAGTCAAAAGAGATCAAGAAGGGCATTACATATTCATCACAGGAAAGATCCACCAAGAGGAAGTTTCAATTCTGAACATTTATGCCCCAAACACAAGGGCACCCACATATGTAAAAGAAACATTACTAAAGCTTAAACCACATATAAAACCCCACACATTAATAGTGGGAGACTTCAACACCCCACTTTCACCACTGGACAGATCTCCCAAATCGAACCTTAACAGAGAAATAAAGGACTTAACTGATGTTATGACTCAAATGGACTTAATCGATATCTACAGAACATTCCATCCTAACAAAAGAGAATATACCTTCTTCTCAGCACCCCATGGAACCTTCTCTAAAATCGACCACATACTTGACCACAAAGCAATTCTCAACAGATACAAAAAAAATTGGAATAACCTCTTGTGTTCTATCAGACCACCATGGTTTAAAGTTAGATTTCAACAACAAAAACTACAGAAAACCTACAATCTCATGGAAACTGAATGATGCTCAACCGAATCACCAATGGGTTAAGGAAGAAATAAAGAAAGAAATTAAAAACTTCCTAAAGATCAATGAAAATGAATACACTACATACCCAAACTTATGGGACACTATGAAAGCAGTGCTAAGAGGGAAATTCATAGCACTAAATGCCCACATAAAGAAGTTGGAGAAATCTCACACTAGTGACTTAACTGCACACCTGAAAGCTCTAGAACAAGAAGAAGCAAAGTCTCCCAGGAAGAATAGATGCCAGGAAATTATCAAAGTGAGAGCTGAAATCAATAAAATAGAAACAAAGATAACAATACAAAAAATAATGAAACAAAGAGTTGGTTCTTTGAGAAAATCAACAAGATAGACAAGCCCTTATGCAAACTAACCAAAAGACAGAGAGAAAGCATTCAAATTAACAAAATCAGAAATGAAAAGGTGGACATAACAACAGACAATGAGGAAATTCAGAGAATCATCAGGTCATACTTCAAAAAACTCTACTTCACAAAACTGGAAAATCTAAAAGAAATGGATAATTTTCTGGATAGGTACCACATACCTAAGTTAAATCAAGATCAGATAAACTATTTAAATAGTCCAATAACCCCTAAGGAAATAGAATCAGTCATTAAAAGTCTCCCAACCAAAAAAACCCTAGGACCAGATGGTTTGAGCACAGAATTCTATCAGATCTTCAAAGAACAGTTAATACCAATACTTTTTAAATCGTTCCACACAATAGAAACAGAAGGAACATTACCAAACTCCTTCTATGAGGCTACAATTACCCTGATTGCTAAACCAAACAAGGATGCAACAAAGAAAGAGAACTACAGACCGATCTCCCTCATGAACATTGATGCAAAAATAATAAAACACTGGCAAACAGACTCCAAGAACACATCAAAACAATTATCCACCATGATCAAGTAGGCTTCATCCGAAGGAAGCAAGGGTGGTTCAACATACAAAAGTCAGTCAATGTAATACACCATATAAACAAACTCAAAGAAAAGAAACCACATGATCATCTCACTAGATGCAGAAAAGGCATTTGACAAAATCCAACACCCTTTCATGATAAAGGTCTTGGAGCGATCAGGAATACAAGGAACATAAGTAAATATAATAAAGGCAATTTACAGCAAGCCCACAGCCAACATCAAATTAAATGGAGAGAAAATCAAAGCGATTCCACTAAAATCAGGAACGAGGCAAGGCTGTCTGCTCTCCCCATACTTATTCAATATAGTACTTGAAGTTCTAGACAGAGCAATAAGACAGCATAAGGAGATTAAGGGGATACAAATTGGAAAGGAAGAAGTCAAGCTTTCCCTATTTGCAGATGACATGATAGTATACTTGAGTGACCCCAAAGATTCAACCAAGGAACTGATACAGCTTATAAACACCTTCAGCAACATAGCAGGACACAAGATCAACTCAAAAAATTCAGTAGCCCTCCTATATACAATTGACAAACAGGCTGAGAAGGAAATCAGAGATACATCACCCTTTACAATAGCCACAAATGATATAAAATACCTTGTGGCAACACTAACCAAGCAAGTGAAGGACCTATATGACAAGAACTTTAAGTCCCTGAAAAAAGAAATTGAAGATGTCAGAAAATGGAAAGATCTCCCATGCTCATGGACAGGCAGGATTAACATAGTAAAAACGGCAATCTTACCAAAAGCAACCTACAGATTCAATGCAATCCCCATCAAAATACCAACACAATTCTTCACAGACCTGGAAAGAATAATACTCAACTTCATATGGAAAAACAAAAAACCCAGAATAGCCAAAAGAATCCTGTACAATAAAACAACCTCTGGAGGCACCACGATCCCTGACCTCAAGCTCTACTATAGAGCTAAAGTAATAAAAGCAGCTTGGTACTGGCATAAAAACCATCATGTGGACCAATGGAATCAATTGAAGACCCTGACATTAATCCGCACACCTATGAACATATAATTTTTGACAAAGAAGCCAAAACTGTACAATGGAAAAAAGAAAGCATCTTCAACAAATCGTGCTGGCATAACTGGATATCAACATGTAGAAGGCTAAAAATAGATCCATATCTGTAACTGTGCACAAAACTTAAGTCCAAGTGGATCAAAGACCTCAACATAATTCCAGTTCCTCTGAACCTGATAGAAGAGAAAGTAGGAAGTAGTCTTGATCGCATTGGCATAGGAGATCATTTCCTAAATATAACACCAGTAGCACAGACTCTGAGAGAAACAATCAATCAATGGGACCTCTTGAAACTGAGAAGCTTTTGTAGAGTAAAGGATATGGTCAACAAGGCAAAGAGACAGCCTACAGAATGGGAAAAGGTCTTCACCAATCCCACATCTGACAGAGGGCTGATATCCAGAATATATAAAAAACTCAAGAAATTAGACATCAAAATGCCCAACAGTCCAATTAAGAAATGGGCTATAGAACTAAACAGAGAATTCTCAACAGAGGAAGCTCAAATGGCTGAAAGACATTTAAGGAATTACTCAACATCCCTAATCATCAGGGAAATGCAAATCAAAACGACTCTCAGATACCACCTTACACCTGTCAGAATGGCTAAGATCAAAAACACTGAAGACAGCTTATGATGGAGAGGATGTGGAGCTAGGGGAACTCTCCTCCACTGCTGGTGGGAATGCAAGCTTGTACAACCACTTTGGAAATCAATATGGCGCTTTCTTAGAAAATTGGGAATCAATCTCCCCCAAGATCCAGCTATACCACTCTTGGGCATATACCTAAGGAATGCTCAATCATACCACAAGGGCACTTGCTCAGCTGTGTTCATATCAGCATTGTTTGCAATAGCCAAAATCTAGAAACAATCTAAATGCCCCTCAATGAAGAATGGATAAATAAAATGTGGTACATATACACAATGGAATACTACTCAGCAGAGAAAAACAGTGACATCATGAGGTTTGCAGGCAAATGGATGGATCTAGAAAAAATCCTCCTGAGCGAGGTAACCCAGACTCAGAAAGACAAACATGGTATGTACCCACTCATAGGAGGATACTAGATGTAAAACAAAGATGACTGGACTGCTACTCACAACTCCAGGGAGGCTACCTAGAAAACAGGACCCCAAGAAAGACACAGGGATCGCCCAATGACAGAGAAATTGATGAGATCTACATGAACAACTGTAGGGAGCTGCGTGTAGCCATGCCTTACAGGTGGCGCTGGTTACCGCCTTCCGCCATCCCGAAGGCGAGCGCTCCCAGTGGTAAACAATTATAGCGGAGGTTGTGGCTTGCTTACGCATGCTTGAGCCTATTGGGCAATGCCCACGTGGCGATCTGGGGTTGGCTGCCCAGAGCCTATATAAGGCCGGGAGAGGCTTTGCCCAGGGGAACTTTTAGAAGTCAGAGGGGAGTTTTTAGAAGTCAGAAGATTGATTAAAGGCCTGAGTAAACTGCAAGAAGAAGAGCTCGGTGTTGTGTCTTGCTTGCTGGACGAGTGGGGCGCGACAACTGGTGGTCTCGTACGGGGAACCCCTCATCAGTGAGCCCAGAACTTCTTGCAATCAGGGGGTATACCGGGAAATCCTCAGGAAAAGTGGGGAACCGCGTCCAAAGTGGGAATAGTCCTCAGGTAAAGTGGGGATCCGCGACTAAAGCGGGGATTGCTCTTCTCTGTAATTAAAGAGAAAGCGAGATTCAAGAGGCCGCGATAAAAGCGGGGAAAAAAAAAGGTGAAAATACTAATTTCTAGCTTGAGAACAATTATGGGCGCTTCTTAGTCACACCCAATTTTTTGGCTCTTAACGAGCTGCTATTCCATGTTACTGGAATCTGTAAGCCTTGAGAGATCTCCTTGGTTTGCAGTTTCTGGGAGTTTAACTACAGCCACCTGGGAAAGGTTAGGAAGAGATCTTGAGTTTGCCGTGGAGCAAGGAACATTAAGAAGTGGGGTAAGACCGGTGTGGAAGCTAGTGAGAAGTTGTCTTGAGGATCAGAGATGTAGTGAAGTGGTTAAAAAGGGGCGAACTGCATTAGAAATCTTAAAAGAGGAGAGATCAGAAAAGGCCTTATCGGATAAAACAGAAAGTAAGAAGAGAGAAAAGGAAGGTATAGGGTAGTAATATAGTGTAGGAAAAACTTAGAAATGTAGGGTAGTAATATAGTGTAGGAAAAACTTAGAAGTGTAAGATTGTGTAGAAAAAATTTAAGATAAGTAAGGCAACTAGACAGAAAAACTCCAATTTTCGAACTTTGGGGGCTATGAACGCAAACTGGGGAAAAAAAAATCTATCTTTGGGCTTTACAGGTAGTAAAAAAGCTCTACTTTGAGCTTATGGGGAAGAAAAAGTTTCCTATGGAAGCTTTTGTCCTGGGAACAGCTGAAATGCTAAGTCCAAGCGGTAGGAGAAAGCAATTTCTCCCTGAGGCAAAAATGGGGGTGTAAAGTTCAGACAAATTAGAGTCACCTGAAGATATTAGTATGGGGACCACCTGTGATTAGCTCTAAGGGAAAAAACTTAAGACAGCAAAACCTCTCTAAGTACTCTTTCAAGCTTTAAAAATCCTCCCTGCAATGCAGGAGGCAGGGACAAGTTCCTAAAAACCTCTTCTAAGCGCTGTACTCTGAGGGAAATGCTTGGGAGAGTGTGGGTAAAGAGCTACAGAGAGCCCAAAAGGGCAGGAAACTTTACCTGAGAAAAGCAAAAAAGGCAAGCTTTTCAGTTACAGCCGAGCTGAGGCATCAAGGGTTTTGTTTCTGAGTGAGCGTTTCAGAATGAAAAGTTGCTCCTAATTGCCCTAATGCAAAGATCCCCTGAAGCAATGCAAACTCTGTTAGCATTGTATCCTCGCTTCTGAGCAAAAAACAACCTGGATGTGAGTGGGGGTAATGAAGGGCAAGGGTCAAGGGAAAAAGAGCTTAGGGGAGCGGGAGATCCCAACTGGATCAAGAACAGAGAGGGAGAACAAGGAATAAGAGACCATGATAAATGAAGACCACATGAGAATAGGAAGAAGCAAAGTGCTAGAGAGGTCCACAGAAATCCACAAAGATACCTCCACAATAGACTACTGGCAATGGTCGAGAGACAGCCCGAACTGACCTACTCTGGTGATAGGATGACCAAACACCCTAATTGTCATGCTAGAAAACTCATCCAATGACTGAGGGAACCAGATGCAGAAATCCACGGCCAGGCCCCAAGTGGAGCTCCAGGAGTCCAATTGGCAAGAAAGAGGAGGGTTTGTATGAGTGAGAATTGTTGAGACCAAGACTGGAAAAAGCACAGGGACAAATAGCCAAACGAATGGAAACACATGAACTATGAACCAATAGCTGAGGAGCCCCCAACTGGATCAGGCCCTCTGGATACAGTTGATTAGCTTGATCTGTTTGGGAGGCATTCAGGCAGTGGGACCGGGTCCTGTGTTCAGTGCATGAGCTGGCTGTTTGGAACCTGGGGCTTATACAGGGACACTTGGCTCAGCCTGGGAGGAGGGGACTGGACCTGCCTGGACTGAATCTACCAGGTTGAACTCAATCCCCAGGGGAGTCTTTGGCCTGGAGGAGATGGGAATGGGGAGGGTTGGGGGAGGGGGGGGCAGGAGGGAGGAGAACAAGGGAATCCATGGCTGATATGTAAAATTAAATTGAATTATAAAATAAAATAATAATAAAAAAAGAAACAACATAAAGCTTACAAACTCATGGAAACTGAACAATTCCCAACTGAATGAAAATTCGGTCAAGACAGAAATAAAGAAAAAAATTAAATATTTTCTAGAATTCAATTGAAATGAATATACAACATACTCAAAAATATGGGACAGAATGAAAGTGGTGCTAAGAAAAAATTTCATAGAACTAAGCAACTAAAAAACAAAACAAAACAAAATGTATATATCTCATAGTAGCAACTTGCCAGCACACATGAATACTCTACAACAAATAGAAGAATACTCAAGATGAGTAGATGGTAAGAAACAACCGAACTGAAGGCTGAAATCAATAAAATAGAAACAAAGAGAAGAACATAAAGAATCAATGAAACAAAGAATTGGTTCTTTGAGAAAATCCAGAAGATAGACAAACCTATCTTGTTCCAAGACAAACCTTGGAAAATCTAAAAGAAATAAAAATTTTCTTGATAGATAGCACTTACAAAGTTAAATCACAATCAGGTAAATGTGGTGGTATTGTGTTCCAAAATATTGTGTACCTTAATAAACTTATCTGGGGTCAGAGACAGAACAGCCACAATATTAAACATAGAGGTTAGGCAGTGGTAGCATACGCCTTTAATCCTAGCATTCTGGAGGCAGAAATCCCTCTTGATCCCTGTGAGTTCAAGGCCACATTGGAAACCGCCAGGCACGGTGATACACACCTTTAATCCCAGAAAGCCAGCCTTTAATCCCAGGGAGTGGTGGTAGAGAGCAGAAAGGTATATAAGGCGTGAAGAAACTCGAGGCATTTGGCCTGGGTAAGCATTTGGCCTGGAGAAGCATTTGGCCTGGTTAAGCATTCAGGCTTTCAAGCAGCAGTTCAGCTGAGGCCCATTCGGAGATGAGGACTCAGACAAAGGCCTCCAGTCTGAGGAAACAAGACCAGCTGAGGATCCGGCGAGGTGAGATAGCTGTGGCTTATTCTGTCTCTCTGACCTTCCAGTGTTCACCCCAATAACTGGCCTCGGGTTTGATTTTATTAATAAGAACTTTTAAGACTCCTGCTACAGGTAAACAATTTCAATAGACTGATAACACCTAAGGAAGTAGAAGCAGTCATTAAGTTTCCCAACCAAAAAAGCCCAGATCCAGATATTTTTAGGGTAGAATTCTACTCGACTTTCAAAGAAGAACTAATACCAATACTCTTCAAATCATTCCACAAAATAAAAACAGAAGGAACACTGCCAAATTCTTATGAGGCTACAGTTACCCTGATACCAAAACCACACAAAGACTCAACAAAAAAGAGAATTACACACCAACTTCCTTTATGGACATCGATGCAAAAATATTCAATAAAATACTTGAAAACTGAATCCAAGAACACATCCAAAAGATTATCCACCATGATCAAGCAGGCTTCATCCCAGAGATGCAGGGATGGTTCAACATACGAAAATCAGTAAATGAAATCCACAATATAAATAAATAAAAGGAAAAACAAAACACGGAGCGTCTCATTAGAAATCAAAAAAGCCTTTATCAAAATCCAATAAAGGAGATCAAGGGGATACAAGTTGGAAACGAAGAAATCAAACTATCATTATTTGAAGATGATATGATAGGATACATAAGTGATCCTAAAATTCCCTCAGGGGACTACTACAGCTGATAAACCCTTTCAGCAAAGAGGCTGGATACAAGATTAACTAAAAAAAATCAATAGCCTTTTGGTACACAAATGACAAATGGATTGAGAAAGAAATCAGGGATATATCACCTTTCATAACAGTCTCAAATAATATAAAATATCTTGGAGTAACTCTAAGCAACCAAGTGAAAGACTTGTGTGTTAAAAACTTCAGATCTTTGAAGAAAGAAATTGGAGAAAATATAAGAAAATTGAAAGATCTTCGATGCTCATGGATCTGTAGGATTAACACAGTAAAAATGGCCATCCTATCAAAAGTAATCTACAGATTCAGTGGAATCTCATCGAAATTCCAACACAATTCATAATAATCCTTGAAAGGACAATTCTCAACTTCATATGGAAAAACAAAAAACCCAGGATAGCTAAACAATCCTGAACAATAAAAGACCTTCCAGAGGTATCATCTTCCTGGTTTCAAGCTGTACTACAGAGCAATAGGAATAAAAACCACATGGTATTGGCATTAAAAACAGACAGATGGATCAATAGAATCGAATTGAAGACTCAGAAGTAAATCCACTCCTATGGACACTTGATTTTTGACAAAGAAGCTAAAATTATACAATGGATAATGAAAGCATCTTTAACAAGTGGTACTGGTCTAACTGGATGTCAGCATGTAGAAGAAAGCAAATAAATCCATATTTATCACCTTGCACAAACTTCAAGTTCAGGTGGATCAAAAACCTCAACATAAAACCAAACACATTGAATCTGACAGAAGAGAAAGTAGGGAATAACCTTGACTGCATTGGCATAGGAGACAAGTTTCTGAATATAACACTAATAATGCAGGCACTAAAATCAATGATTAATAAATGGGACCTCATGAAACTGAAAAGCTTCTGTAAGGCAAAGGACACCATTAATCCATTCATTGGACAAAGCGGCAGCATACAGAATGGGAAAAGGTTTTTACCAACTCCACATCTGACAGGCTAATATAAAAAAATATATAAAGAAATCGAGAAACTAGAGATTAAAAAACACTTTTCTGAAGAGGGTGAGTGGATTTGAGGGAGAGGGGAAGTGGAGGGGAGCTAGAAGAAGTAGAAAGAGGGGGAAACTGTGTCAGGGATGTATATTATGAGAGAAGAATATATTTTCAATGAAAAATGTGGTACAGATCTAAACAGAGACTTCTCAATAGAAGAATCTCAAATGGCCGAGAAACACAGAAATATTCAACATCCTTAGCTACCAGGGAAATGTAAATCAAAACGACTCTGAGATTCCATCTTCTACACCTGTCAGAATGGCTAAGATCAATAACACTATTGATAACTTATACTAGAGAGGATATGGATCAAGAGGAACACTCCTCTATTGTAGGAGTGCAAACTTGTACAGCCACTATTGAAATCAATATAGTGGGTCCTCAGAAAATTTGGAATCAATCTACCTCAAAATCCAACTATACCACTCTTGGGCATATACCCAAAGAAACTCCATCCTACCATGAAGACACTTGCTCAACTATGTTCATTATGACTTTATTCATAATAGCCAGAACCTGCAAACAATCTAGATTTCCCACAATGTAAGAATGGATTACTCAGCTGTTTAAAAAATGACATCATGAAATTTGTAGGGAAATGGATGCAACTAGAAAAAAAATCATCCTGAGTGAGGTATCCCAGACCCAGAAAGACAAATATGGCATTTGTTCACTTATAAGTGGATATTAGCTGTGAAGTAAAGGATAACCATGCTATAATCCACAGACCCAGAGGAGGGTTCTGGGGGGGGGG